>OMLI01030315.1:0-12722 GCA_900302605.1 Rondeletia loricata | reverse complement strand
TTTGAGTTAACTAACTTTAACTGATAGCTAACTAGCTATCTAACGTTAGGTAAAACTTTGTTTACAAGCTGCACACCTAGTAACTTGCCATAGCTAAAGATTGGA
Organism: Rondeletia loricata; assembly: GCA_900302605.1. NCBI lineage: Eukaryota > Metazoa > Chordata > Actinopteri > Beryciformes > Rondeletiidae > Rondeletia > Rondeletia loricata. Next base: position 12,617 of record OMLI01030315.1, on the reverse strand, counting down.
CAGGGAAGCCACGCCGTTATTAGACTCTGTCTTGTTTTAAGTTTACTCCGATTTTTCACAGTGCTGCCAGATGCCACACAACAAAAGAAAATAAAAAGCAACAAATGGGGGGGGGGGGAATAGAGTAGAAGCCACAGTAGACAGAAATAACGGGAAAAGATGACAATTATAAACATAAAAATGGGAGTGGATGAAGGGGGAAATGGTGCAACTCTTAAGTCTATATGCCCTGGATGCACATCTTCAATTTCCATGAATTGCAGGAGGGCCGTGACCCAGACTATTCAGAATACAAGGAGTTCAAGTTGACGGTGGAGAATCTTGGCTTCCAAATGCTTATGAAAATGGGTTGGAAGGAAGGTGAAGGACTAGGAAATGAAGGACAGGGCATCAAGGCCCCTGTTAACAAGTGAGTATTCAACAGTACACAACAACAGAAACTACTTAGATGAGCATTTATTTCCACAGACAGTTGTATGTGGATTGGAAATGCTACTGGTTTTGCACTTTGGTATCAACGTGACCAAATAAGTTTCTCACTACCTCATAGGGGTGGGAATCTCTGGGCACCTCACAATTCGATTACGATTCAGAGGGCTACGATTTCTTGATGCATCTTTTTTTGTGATCAATTGTTTTATTCAATTATTTTTTAATGCATCATTTTTTCTATACATAAATTTTTTTTCTCACTGACTACTAAAACAAAGTGTATTTGTAATGATCCATAATTAAAATAAACACTAAACAGATTAATTTACTTCCATTATCTTTTATTAATAAACAAATGGAAGAGATGTATCAAGTCAAGTGTCAACTGGAAGGTTACATTTGCCAACATATTTCCCAGCATTGCAAAGAACCAACAGGAAAAGTAAAGTGTGCCTGTAGCAGCATGTAGTAAATTAACACAGACTTAAGCATATTCTGAATCACCAACATAAAAAGCTGCCCTTATTCACAAATAAAGAGAGACTTCTAACCAAAATCCTCCTGTTAGTACAATGAGCAATATAATCCTTCAGAAGAAGAAACAACATTTTGCTATACCAAAATCAGTAACAGCTTTCATACAAAAATATAGAATTCTGTACCAGCAGCTCTCAAACAAGATTTATGCTTGTGGACTTCAGCATATTTTGAATAAATAATAACATAGAAAGCTGCCCTTATTCACAAATAAATAATAAAGACTTCTGACTTCCAACAAAATCCTCAGACAAAAAATACTGTCAAACTGTAGTGTGGGGGGATCGCTGTGTCTGTAAAATACCGTCGAGATGGGACGTTGTATCTCGGTAAGCTTTATCCAGATACAATTTGAATGTCCAAGATGCTTGTTAATCCCAGGTGTACAGGGTACGGTAATACTCACTGTTGATGACAATAACACTATATATGTCTGTGCTCTGTCAAATAACCATACACAGAAACTGGCTCTGAGTCCCCTTTGTGTCCTGCTCTAGGGGATCTACGGCTGTGAATGGGGCAGGGTTTGGAGTTGACCGCCCAGCTGAGCTCACAGGAAATGACGATGAATACGATGCTTTTAGAAAGAGGATGATGCTTGCTTACCGTTTCAGGCCCAATCCACTGGTAACCTCAGTTTAAGCTTTTTCTGTTTGTTGGAACAAAATATTTTACGAATTTGCATCAAATGATTGTAATATTATAGATTATGATATCGTTACCTAATTCTTTGCTTGTTGCTTGTAGAAATCCAGACTCATAATTTTATAGTATAGTTACCTTTGGAAATATTTTAGTTATTTTTTTTATTTACACAGAACATGTTCAGTTTCTTTTGCAGGAATATTTGAATTTTGTTTATTCTGGTGTTTTAATCTCATCTTTCTCTTTTTTTCACACAGAATAATCCACGGAGACCGTATTACTGATGTGGAGGGCTGTTCATTTTCCTCTCATAACACAAATGCTGGCTGCTGCTGACATAGTTCTGCTCAGTTGTGAAAACGGACATTGTTGGAATGGATACAGGATTTTTTTTAAATTTGGAGGGGGAAGCATTATTGTTGAAGTTTGAGAATATGAAAAATATGTGTTTGATCCATTTCAAATAATTCTCTATTTCATTTGAGATTTAATCCTGATAAATAGAATAATTTAGAATTTTGAAATCAAAGGTATTTATCCTGGATACAGTTAATGGCTCATTTGTGTTACGTTTCAAACCAACATTGTAACAACTTAAAACATCACTTGTTGATTACATTTTGACTTCCCTCATGATTTCACTGTTCAATTGTGTGCTTGTATTCCCAACCAAATAACACATTGATTTATTTGTAATTCTCTTCTTTGTTTATAATTCTCGCTTTTAGTGATTTTGTTAATTTGCTGACTGAATTTTTGGACCTCTTCATTATATGCTTCAATGTAAACAATAAAAATGGTAGTGATTACTATGTGTATCTGCTTGTTTATTCACTGCCCTTTTTTGCTTATTAGGAAATGACTAGATGCTAACCCACTGCTCACTCTATGATAGATTTAATTGCAGGTATCCTCCATATTGATAATAAGCATCAATATTCATTGTTGTATGGCCCTGGACGACAGTGAGTTCAAGATGTTGGTAATGCTTTGTGTTTCACCATATTCAGAGAGTTATAGAGTTCACCAGCCTCGAGCAGTCAGTGGTGAGGAGGAGGGTAACAGATCTGTGAAATCTGCCATTCCCCAGGGGTTTACACTTGTTAAATATAACTCCGAAATCCCAGCTAAGCAAGAGTCCCTCTGGTGTTAGCTGTAGCATCAATCAATGGCAACTTCAGCCATGGTAAACCAAGGAGTTGATCGATGGCATGGTAAAGTTGATAGTGGGATGCTTCAAGAGTGGGACTTTGATAAGTCACAGTGAAGAATTGGCAAATGTAGGAACCAACCAGCTCAATTCCACTGCCTTTCCCTGGTGCGATCGGCCTCAGTGTTGATTAGGATTACATCAATATCCATTCAAAATAACAGCGTTAACATAAACACCTTGAAGGACTACTGCACACAGGTTAGCCGTATCACTTGGACTTTCCATTGTAAATTCCCAGTAATACTGATACGATTACACTCATGGAACTAACTGGAACGATTGCATATTGTTTTATTTTCAATGTTGCAATGCCAACCTTCTCGTTTCTCCAACCAGTGTGAGAAAACACTTTGATTTGACGCATGGATGTGTGACAGACTCTGGAGGGCTGTCAGGGGGAGGTAAACAAGATGGCGACAATCTGAGTGGCAAGAGTAATACGAAGAGAACATTTAAGTAGTATTTTAGACTCTTAACGAAAAACTTGCATCAAAGACAAATACATGAAGAGCGAAAGAAAAAGTGCAACGGGAACCAGATTCATAGGAATGTAGGTGAGTCCCCATCCCACTAGTTAGCTTGTTAACTAGCTAACAGCTAGCCAGCAGTCTCCACTGGAATCTGAGCGGCTTGCTAGCTAACGTTACTCCGGCTAGCTTGCGTTAGCTGGCTGTATTTGGTTAGTTTCCCCGGTACCGGTGGCAGGTTTACGTTTTAGAGCTGAGATTGGTTTTGCTAGCTCATGAACCTAATGCAACATTGTCTTAAAGCAGTGTATTTCGCTGCCCGTCAGCTAGATTGCTGCTGCACCGCCGGCAACTGAGGCGAAGTTGGCTAGCTAACCTTAACGTCAGGCAAAGTTAGCTAGCTAACGCAACATGACTACCGTTAGCTACACTTGTATGACGACGTTTCAGCTCTCCACCCCGGTCGTCTAGTTCTCATCTACTTAAAACTGGCTGTCCATTTTTGATAGACTTGAATTAAATGCAGCATTGGTTGCTGAAGGTGAGCAAACCGAAGAGGCACGAAGTGGAAGTTCAGGACAGTAACGTTGGCGTTAGTTCATTCAAGCAGACTTGCGACGTTAGCTAGCTAGCTAACAGCAGACCGTTTTAGAAGACTGTTTATTTGAAGTGTGCGGCTTGCATGCACTAATTAAGCAAACGTGATTCAAATGCTGCTTTAGTTAAATAAATCTGCTACCAAATCCGCACTAACATACATTTAACCAACAAACCCAATAACTAGTCGAGGGTTGCTGTCAAGAGAGATTGTTTATCAGAGAGCTAGCCTACTTTAATAGCCACCTAAAATGACTTCTAAATTTGCATTAATGTTGACGTGACTCTTGTTCTTAGGCACCAAGGAGTAGGATCCTGGTGGTATGGAGGACACCTGACTGAGGACGGTTGGACACATTAGATGGCTCAGGCGACCTCTAGGAGCCAAGCTGATACCAAAGATTGGAATGTTACTGCTGCATACATTTAGTTGTAAATCTGTGTTTGGATCAAGTCCAGCTCTTGACACTTATGTATCCTGAGGCAAGCTATGCATTGCAGTACGGACCTTTGACAGAAATGCTGTGCTGCATGGCTCTGAAGCAGGACTGGTTGCCGCTGCCTAAGGTTGCATGGTATTAGATTCGAATGGAGATTACTTGGAGTTAAGCAGAGGAAAGTAACATTTGAGAGTCATACCTTTTCAGTCTGCTCAACTGCATCTGTCACAGACATAGTACAAAATGTCCAGAGCAGCCTAAACTCCCAGAAGCACTAATTTGGCACTGCACCTAACAGGTCTTTAGCTGTCTACACCTCTGTAGAACTACTACAGCTCCCCTTGACTAAAAGCAACCCTAATGTTTACAAATTGAGATTGATCCCCACCTCCTCCCTTAACTCTCAGGCCTGGTTATACCCCCCTCCCATGCCCAGTATTCTGTGTTTTGTAATTCACCTGTATTCCATCTTGTGGAGTTAAAATACCCTGCTCAGAACTGAAAGGTTACTAGTGGATTACTCGCTCCAGCAACAATCACAGCTATTTGTGAATACTTTTGCACAGTAGGCTTAAACTGTGGCTGTTGGACCATCAATCATGAGTACTGGGGAGCTGCATCATCTTGACTATCTGACTGAAAATGAACTGATGGGGATGGATACTTTCATTCACCGCATTGACTCTACAGAGGTGATCTACCAGCCACGGAGAAAGAGGGCAAAGCTGATAGGGAAGTACCTGATGGGGGACCTGCTGGGGGAAGGATCTTATGGCAAAGTGAAAGAGATGCTGGACTCAGAGACACTTTGTCGCAGGGCTGTCAAGATACTGAAGAAGAAGAAACTGAGGAGGATTCCCAATGGAGAAGCCAATGTGAAAAAGTGGGTGTTTTTTTTATTTGTCATCATGCTCTGTGTTTGACCTTTCTCCCCTGTTCTCTCCTCACTCCTTTTCTTTAACCTCCCATTTCAGTTTAAATCTCACACCACAGTTTAACACCAGTGCAACTGACTTCTCACCTGTATGCTGAGTTATGCATGTTCAAATGCAAGGTCTTTTCAATGAGGGACAGTCACAGTTGTCCTGAGATACAGTATCATTGGGTTGACTGGGCTTGATCCTAATAGGTGTTAATTACTTTGAATCACCACAATGAAAATTCAACAACACTGTCTTTTACAACAATTAACTAGGTATAGCATAACTGTACCGCAATGAGAATGACCCATGTCATCATGTTTATCCTATTCACTTAACTCCCTTGCTTGAAGTGCGCAACTTTTACACTTATTTGCATTTTGAACCCCTGTTCAAATATTTCACTTGGAATCTCCACCACCTTTGATAATAAGTTAGTCATCTTCTCTTACGTCTGACACATATATAGTTTCCTGTATTTGCCTAGGAAAAAGCAGTCATACTATTACTTGATTGTTTTTCATACTAATCAATATACATTTTATCAGCTTAGGCACTGCTTGTTTTTACTTGGGGTTTTTTTGTGTCCATATTTTTATTCATTTGTTGGTAAGTTAGAAAATTAAGCATGAAATTACATAATACAACATAGGAACAAAAATTGGCCTAATAAAGTAAAAGAAACAAAGATAAGGTTTAGAATAACGGCATAAATTGAAAACAAAAATAATTACCTCCCCCCCATTTGTATCAATAACAGAGCGTTGTCTAATTAGACATCTAGAATACATTAGCATGACTTTTCTACATAGTTTACAAAATCGGATGTCTTAGAATGCATTGTCCATGAAAAAAGTTAAAAAAATAATTTAAAAAAAGTAATACACTTGTAAAACTTTGTAAACTATGACATTACTTGATATACTTGATAAACAGTGTAGGACCCAAATCTATCTCTCTCTCTCTCTCTCTCTCTGCGTGTCTCATTGCCACTCTGATTTAGCTGGCATGTCTATCTTTTCAAAGTTTGTTCCACTGCATCCCCCCTTTCTGATGAGTAGCAGAAGTTTTAATCACACAATAGTTTATTAAATATTACTCCAGCTTTTCGCTGCGGGCCTGTGCTAAATATAGAGGAAGCTAGCAAATCGTCAAATGAGTTCACACTGAGGGAATGGAGATCTGCAAAATTGCATGTTTTTAGGCTGCTGTCGAGGCAAACAGCCTGTGATGATGCCTCAGTGAGAATCGTTGTTGGTTTGTTCTGTTGATTGAGATCATATTAGTCTGCATTCATTCTCTTCTGAAATTTTTTTCTTTTTCTTTTAAAAGGTTGTGATTTAAAACAAAAGCTATATTTATTTATTTTTCATGGCGAAGCTGCAGAGTTAGACTACATGCTTGTGTCAGTGTGCTAATGAAACATTGTCAATGTTTCTTGATGTGCGAAATTGTTGTGTCCATGTTTACTGTGCTTTGCTATCTTTTCCTACATCTGGCACAGTTGGTGGAGGCCTTACGTTTTTCAGCTTGTGGAAGCTGGATCCTCCAGCTTCACAAAGCCTGGCTGTGTGTGGATGCCGTAGTAGCCCCAGTCTCTCCATTCAGCCTCTGCTTAGCATTCCTGTCTGCCAAACACTTCCTGCTTTCAGAGGGTTGCCATGGGGATGGGCATGCTCATACTGGCACTGAATGAGCAATGCCACTCCTGTTACTAAGGCAACACCCCAAGAATGCCATGCCCCTTGTTTGGAATGACAGGAGCACACATGGACACACACTCATACCCCCTCCTAGGCATGAACTCTGGACCAGCGGTGTGTAGACAGGGATTTCTCTGTAAGTGCATTTTGATCAGGGAAGAGTTGTTTATGTTGCTGTGTGCAAGAGTTGCTGCCATTTTGCTGAGTGTTGAAATCCTCTCAACCCTGCTACCTGCCTTGGACACTCAGAGATTGCAGATGGACTGCAGCAGACGTGCTTTAGATGACAAGTGCTGACTCTGTTTTCTGATTAATTTAATGCAAACAAGCAGTGATGCAGCATGGTTTGCTACATTTCAGACGTGTGTCAGACTTGTCATCTTTGCTTGCTGCTTAGCTTATTAGGAGAAATGATGGTATGGCTTGAAATTAGGCTATTCCTTATCTATGCTTTACCATATTCCAGTCATAGTCCCATTTTTATGTATGTGTGAAATGGTGGTGTCTTTTTATCAGTGCAGTTATGCAGCAGTAACTGCTTGTGTGTCTGTGTGTGCAAGAAAGAGTTGTACACTGGGCACAGACTGTGCATTTGCCACAAAATCTAAAGTTGGTCAATGTATAGAAATTAATCTAAATCGATCAATAATTTGTGCACATCACGTCAGGTCTGTCATTTGGTGATGCACAGACCAGTAGACCAGTAGCATTGTACTCAATCTGACAGAGCCTCCCTGTGAAAACGAAAGTGAAACTTTTCTACAATTCTACAATTTGCTCCAAACTCGCATGTGTTAGTAACGGTATTTGTAAACTGTAACACTTTTTAATCGGAAATGTGTGAAACTGCTCAACACTCAGAGAGTTAACATGAGTGCAATGCAAAGACTGGCATATTCCCCTGTTTACCATTGGATTCCACTGGACACACTGCTGTCACTGTAGGTAAGGACAAGGTGAGGTGATGCCTCAAGACACTGGGAAAATGCAGACAACCGGGTGTTGTTAGCTGAACCCCTTGTAAAGATGCAGACTGAGGGATGAAAGTGAGAGCAGAGAAAATAGCAAGAGAAGCTGTACCCTCTTATTTTCCATACAGGCCCACTCCCACAGCTCTCTGATGAATGTTGAGTCTCCTTGGGGGTTTTCCATGGTGGTGATTTAAAACTCTTCCTTTGGGGTAGCAAAATAAAACTGTCAGCTTATATATCTTTATAATGAGATTGGTTAAACTGTACTATCGTAGATGGGTTTTTTCCTGATTGATTTTCCTGATGATGGGCTGCCGATGCACTAGTCTGGACTGTCATTTAGACTCTTATTAGTGATTATATGGACCTGTCTTATTTTCAAAGAATTCTAGGTAGGACTATCACTAATTATGCAATATTATTCATCTTTTCCATGTTTTGTGTTTGTCTGCCTTTTAGGGAGATTCAGCTGCTAAGAAGACTCCAGCACAAAAATGTGATTCAGTTGGTGGATGTGCTCTACAATGAAGAGAAGCAGAAAATATATCCTTGTGTGTGTATGTGTGTGACTTCCTTCACTTAGAGTATTGAAATCCTGATGCAGATGCGACTAAGCAGCTTGTACTGCTTTATAGATGGCTCACTTCATTAATGGCTCTTATGTGTTTGGTTTGGAGTATCCCCTTGACTCCCTGACTTACGTATATGGTGATGGAGTATTGCGTATGTGGGATGCAAGAAATGCTGGACAGCGTCCCAGAGAAAAGGTTTCCAGTATTTCAAGCTCACGGGTAAGTCTCTCTCTCTCTCTCTCTCTCTCTCTCTCTCTGTGCTATTATTAGTCTCTGTAACCACTACTCCACGCCTAAGTTTAGTTCCAAGACTGCAGGGCCTCCACTGTTTAAATAACTGGCCATAGATTGTGCGAATGTCTGGTCACTGCTGCAAATCCACAGTTGCTACACTAGTAAGTGATGAAGAATCTTCTCACCACAGTGATTGAATTGTTGGATAGCCGGATAATTTTTTACAAGCGTGCAATGCTGTAACCTTTGACTCCTCCCTTAATCCTATCATTAACCTCTCTGTTTCTTTTTCTCAGGTACTTCTGCCAACTGTTAGATGGCCTTGAATATTTGCACAGCCAGGGAATAGTTCACAAAGACATTAAACCAGGGAACCTGCTGCTGACCACAGACGGGGCACTCAAGATCTCCGACCTGGGAGTAGCAGAGGTGAGGTCAGGCTCAAAGCATCATGATGTTTACCCTCCAGAGGTCTATAGCCAAGACAACCAGGATGTTTGTATTTTCTATGCCGGCTACCAGATTTCAGCATATCAGAACCCTATCAGTTCTTTTATTTCTTTTGCACACATTTCAAGCATATGGCTACGCATTTTGTATGATGCAAGCTTACTACACTCTAAATTATAAACCTGAGAACCACTTTGAAAACACAGGTGGCTTTTAGAAAACGTTCTGCATAGCGTTTTGTTAACAAGGCCAGCCCAGACATACGGGAAAAACCCCCCACAGAAGTTGTAAATAAGGCAGGTTGGCTATTAAGCTGCAAATACGCTAAAAATTCTGTCTGTTCATGTAGGCACAGTTGCTCAATTGGTGTAGCTTACTTTTAATTAATAGCCATTGATTCCATTGGATAAGCCTACATGGATTTCTACAAACATGGTCTCAGCTATCAGATTGAGTTGAGCTGATGAGTTTCAGTGTAGTTTTATGTAGCAGCGGTGCTTGGAGGTCATTTTAATTTTGCTTCCATCTTTCCTCTGTTTTGGTCCCAATTATGGTTCTAGTACAGATTTACTTAAGAGGGAAATTTGGCCAAATGATACTGTTATTTTTCAGATTTCCTCTGGCAGTAGTAGTAATTTCCTTTGTGCTGTGGGCCATCAGTGTTAAATGAATACATAGAAACACAGATTTATGTACATCTTTCTCCTGTCCATATAAACGCATACAAATCTCACTCACTCTGTCTCTCCCAGGCCCTTCACCCATTTGCCGAGGATGACACATGTCGCACCAGCCAGGGCTCTCCGGCCTTCCAGCCTCCAGAGATTGCCAATGGCCTGGACACCTTTTCAGGGTTCAAAGTGGACATCTGGTCTGCTGGAGTAACACTGTGAGTGGCCAGCCCCCCGGGGTGCCCTAGTTCCAACGGGTCAGAGAATGCTTGGAATTTCATGGCATTTTAAGGGCCCAGTTACAGACAGAGGGTTTGATTAAAGTCGTGTGAATATCAGGCAATATATAAATATTGTTTATTTTATTTATTACTTTGTTGATCCCCATTGGGAAGTTCTCTTTTAGCTTGTCCCCCCTCCACAGGGGAGGTCAGAGCACATGGTCAGCTACAGTACAGCGTCCCTGGAGCTGGTAGGGATTCAGTCTCTTGCTCAAAGACAGTTAAGCAAGGCGGATGCCTGCCATCACAAGGGCCTTGAACAGGCCTTATCGTTGAAAGACGGTCCCCGTACTCACTCATGCCCTGTTGCTACAAAAATGTCTTACTGATAGAAAATGATGTCTTTACCAATGGGTTGAGTAACCTTAAAAAGGAACAGTCAAAGACACATCAGCAAAGTCTATCTAGGTTCATATATAAACCATTATATACGTGCAAGCCATTGTATGGACTGTAACAGAACCTCAGTTTATTTACTTCTGCATTGATGGTATTTGATGGCCCATGTTTCCTCCCATGCAGATACAACATTACAACGAGTCTGTATCCGTTTGAGGGAGACAACATCTATAAGCTATTTGAGAACATTGGAAAAGGAGACTACACTATTCCCGAGGAATGCGGCCCCCTCCTGTCACACCTGCTGCGAGGTGAGTTTGGTTTAGATCACAAACACCCCCCCCACCCCACACACGCACACACACACAATATGATTCGATGCTATAAGAGGAAGCAGACTAAATTGAGATAATCCTAGTGTTGTTTAGCAGGAAAACACAGTCCCCCACACTGTATAACAACAGCACTTGTTAGAAGTATCTCTGAAATGGAATTGGCCAGCTGTGTTGTCGGAGCGATAATAAATCACCAGAAAGTCCTTGCTCGTTGCTCTGTGGTGCTTTCTGTCTGTGTCCAGTAGGTGGTGCCGTGACATTGAGTCATTCTGACTCCTCAGCATCCGAGGCTTCCTCCACACTGTAGAAATCCCTCCAACTGCTGACGTAGTTTCCATTGATCTGGAGCCAGCAGCAGAATACTAAACACTTCATAGTCAAGCAGTGCTTTTCTCAGGTGGAATGCTGCAATGTTTTTGCCCCTTAAGAAAAAAACGTGCCAGACTCTGTAATAGTGAAAGGTACAATCAGCAGTATGACATAGCAAACTTACCCCTTTAAAATCCCAAAAGAATGCTGGGAAGATTATGCTTATACCAAGTAATGAAGCCATTTAGCACAAGGCAGAATGGCTAACTAGTATGCTAGATTATTATCCAGCTTTGCACTCCTTGTCCTTTATGGAAGTCACCCCACTATTCATTTATACCCTATCTCAGGGAATTTCACTTTTACATTTGAAATTACTTGATTTTCAAACAAAGGCATTTTGAGCAGTGACTGGTAGTAGCCAGTAGTGTTTAATGCTGGATAGAAGAAAAATAAGCCACATTCTATTGCTGGCCCCCATCCCCCATTTTCTGTGAGTGTGTGTGACGTCTCTGTGTGATGACGCAGCACCTGAGAGATAGTCGGTCCATAATTACATGGTCTAAAATAAGCTCAGTGCAACAAAAGGTGTCCTTCAGCACGCACAGCACTACTATCAGCACTCTGCACGCTGCCCTTCTCTGCCCAGCGGGGAAACAATGACATATTAGGTCTGGATAGGTACTGCATCACTGTCTTATCATCCTGACACTCTGGTGTTCGCACATATTCAGTTCATGGAAAGCGCACACTATGTTAATTATAGGACACGATCTTTGTTACATTGTTACAGCTGTTAACGTTACTCATATTGATGTTTCTTTATTGTACCTCCTTGACTCCTTAAGCTTTGCAGCATGCCTTGACACACAATGATGAATCACATTATTACATGCATTAATTAACAATCCCCTGAATGTGTTCATCGTCTGACCCCCATTAGCCCTCCTCACATCGCTCTGGCATCCAGCCAGGTTGTAAACGCTCCACATAAAGAGAATTGAGATGAGACGTTGTTAACTGATTGTGGTGATTAGATTGACCTTTCCACTGTCTTTTATGTTTTTCAGGAATGCTTGAGTACGACCCTGTGAAGAGGTTTTCCATACAGCACATAAGGCAACACAAGTGAGTGATTTAATTTAGTAGTATATATTCACACTTCCATCCCAGGGTTGGTGGACATTTTTGCCTATTTTGGCACATGGAGCTTGTGAATGCTCTGCACAGTACAATTCTTGACTGACTCTTCTCAAATTGTGATAGCATATAGATATGGTTCAGTACACGGCGGCAGACGAACATTTTGAAAATATTTTAATATTTGACTGTTTTAAGGGGAGATTCTTCCCTATTTAGGCACATATTCCACCGTTAACACTCTAATTCTTGAAAGCTACAACCGATTGGCTTGAGATCTTCAGAGAACATTGGAAGTGGTACAAGGACGAACCCCATTGAAATTCAGCACCACCCCATCTACGAGAGGTCAAAAGGTCAA
>OMLI01030310.1:0-26009 GCA_900302605.1 Rondeletia loricata | reverse complement strand
GTTAAAAACAAAAGGTGACCGAGCTTTTGGGGTGGTAGCCCCAAGGCTCTGGAATGCTCTCCCACAGGACCTAAAATCCCTGTCCTCTGAGAGCATTTTTAAAAACCACCTAAAGACCCATCTGTTCAGGCAGGCGTTTGGACGGTTATAAACTAGGGCTGCAACGATTAATCGACGTAGTCGACAAAAATCGATGACAAAATTAGTTGCCAACGAATGTAATTGTCGATAATTAGTTGTTTACGTCATTGCGCGTGTTCTTCACGCTGTGGAGCTGAACTAAACATTATTTTTCCGGAGCTGATGGAAGTAGCTAAGGAGTGAGCCATCTCGCTTCTGTCCTATCTCTGCTGAGAGTTGCACATGCGCAATAGCGACCGGGAAGCGACAGGTAAACAAAACATAGCAAAATGGCGGCGGCCGATGCAACACCATCGCGTCCTAAAACATCTAAAGTCTGGGAGCATTTCACGGGTTTTCAAATTTAAGAAATAAACGCCTGCCTCCTTTATACGCCTCCGTCCAATAAACGCCTGGTTCTCTCTGCAGCTTAGGTAAATAAATGCCCCGGCTTTAATTAGAGGATTTACGGTAAAAACATTGTTTAAAGGCTCAGTCTAATGCTGGAGTATGATGCCCCTTGATTAGCCATTGTCACCCCACTACTGGCTTTCTTTGTGTTTTATCGGATTGAAGACTGATTTTCTGTTCTCAAATGGACTAATTGAGCTGTACAAGGACTGCTAGTATCTGATTGTTTAGAGCAACATAGGAGTGAAAAGTTGCAAATAATTATTTTACATAATCAAGTTGCAAACTTTACAAGTTTGTGTGTATATAACCACAGCTGACACAATACATTCTGTATTGGGGCTTTAAAATGCCATCCATTAAATGTCTGTCTCTGTATTTATTTATGTTTCCCTTGGTTGTGGAATTACAGATTGTCGCTAAGGAAGCCTGGACTAACCACCGTTTGCGCAATGACTCTGTCATAGTTGATATTTTCCACGGCCTCTTTAAATCCACTTTGGTGTGCCCCGAGTGCTCCAAGGTGTCTGTAACCTTTGACCCGTTCTGCTACCTCACACTGCCTCTGCCCATGAAGAAGGACCGCACTATGGAGGTTTTCCTGGTGCGATCAGACCCTCAGTCCAGACCCACACAGGTGAGATGGTAATCAGATTAGAGCCTGTATGTATCCAACATGCTAAGAGTAGGAGTGCTCATTCAATGCAATATGAAAAGCTAAATTGGTTTTAGAATAGCCCTCCCACTCTAAGGCACTTGATAGATATGGATCCATCTCTGATTGGCTTCTTTTGGACTTCAGGGTGTTGTAGTGAGTTAGGAGGCCTCCCTTTAACTAGAGGACCCAGGTTCAAGCCCCTGTGTCAGCATGTATATTACAGTAGATGTGCTATTTAGCATTTCAAATCTTAAAAACAGAGCTGTTTTTGTGCTTGCTGTTGATGGGTATTGGATTTCAGAGTGCTCCGGCAGTTAACGAAGCGGTTCACTGAATGAGATCATAATGCCTCTCTTTATTCTCTGTCTGGCAGTACCGAGTGGTGGTCCCCAAGCTGGGTTCAGTGACAGACCTGTGCAGCGCCTTGTCCAGACTCTGTGGAATCCCTCCAGAGAATGTGAGAACTTCACTCTTTTACACTAGCAGAATAGAGTCAAGTGTATATACCATCAGGCATTCATGTTCAGTCTTTAGTTGAAATGGAACCAATATCTGCTAACTTAGCAATTCACTTCTGTCTTTCTAGATGGTGGTGGCTGATGTTTACAATCACAGGTTCCATAAAATTTACAGACGGGATGATGGCCTCAACCAAATCATGGAGAAAGATGACATCTTCGTGTAAGCTTTGTTGTAGACTAAATAATGAGATGTCTAAGTTAGTCACTGTGATTGGGGTTTAATGTGTGTGTGTGTGTGTGTGTGTGTGTGTGTGTGTGTGTGTGTGTGTGTGTGTGTGTGTGTGTGTGTGTGTTGATGCTTTTTGCAGGTATGAGGTGCAGGAGGAGGACAGTGAGAGGATGAACCTGCCTGTATATTTCAGAGAGCGCCACTCCAAACACGGTGGAGGCTCCACCGGCACCATGCTATTTGGCCAGCCTCTACTCATCACCGTGCCCAGACACAACCTCATAGCAGACGTTCTGTACGACAAGATCCTGGAGAGGATTGGGTGAGTACGTACTGTGTGGATAGGAATGAGGGAGACTGCATAATACATGTAACCTGGCTACCCCAGGCTCATTTGCTACCGCAAACTGAGCCTGCTGGACTTCTTGCCGCCATTTCAGTGGGCGGGAGTACTTGCCTTGGCAGTAGGGGTGTCACGATTTCGAATCGAAAATCGATCGAAAGGAGCGTTCGATTTCTAACTTCGAATTCACAAGCAGGTTTTTATTTTTATTTTATGTTTGTTTTGTTTGCTCTTCTTAGCCAAATCATGTGATGGGTAAAATGTTGTTGTTTTTTAAGTAGCCCTCTCTCCAGAGAATGTGAACATATACTCATCTTCTTAAAGAAGAATTTGAAAATGTAAATGACAGTTGTCAGGGCATTAAAAAATGTGTAAATAGTTAATAGCGTGGTTTTGCCAGCGGCGGCCTGTATTTCACGTCATCAACTACTGGAAACAATCGGGCTGCGTTCCACTGGGGGACAGAGCAGCAGTTGGAACGCAGTCCCTGATTGGTCCGATTGCATTGCAATTTCTGGAAATCGATGTGGATACGAGGAAGTCCAGTCTATATTGCAAAAGCAGAAAATATTTTTTATATATTTTTTGCGAGAAAGTCTGGCTTCCAGGCTATAATACATGGCATGGCATTGGTTACACTTTCTTTTCAGTTCAACTTTTATCATCCAGTCGGCAGGACTATAATTCCAGAATGCTGCAAGTGACAGGTCTGGACGCAAAATAAATTGGATTCAGATCTGGAAGTGGTCAGGCTCAAATTATAATCGGAGAGGGAGAGATGGGGGAAAAAGTAATGCAGAAGCAGATTTAAATGAAGACAGCCACAGGAGATGCCTGACAGCCAGTGTAACCATAGCCAGTGTTTGCATGAATGAGGATAATGTCTCAGTAATAATGTCCACACTACCTACCTCCCCACGCCAAGTGAGTCCTTTGTGTGTTAGGTTCAGGCTAGGTTCAGGCTAACACGTATTAAAGTAACTGTCTTCTCTGTTCCCTGTTACAGACGCTATGTAAAGCACTCCCAGAGCCCCTGTAGTGAAAGCAGGGCCTCAGCCTCAGCCTCGGCCACCTTTGCCAGCTGTAGCCAGGCCCCTGAATGTTCCACATCATCTACCCTCAATGCCAGCCTGAGCGGCTGTGGCAGTCCCCTGTCGGACGGGGCCTCCTGCAGCGCCAGCTCCAGTAACAGCAGCAACCACTCAGGGACCTGCAATGGGCCTAATGGGCTATGTGATGGTAAGCTACCAACATGAATTATGCAGTGTTCCCTGTAGAATTTATTTGTAGATGTTGGGCGATGGGAGGTAATTTTGGCTCTGAGATCAAAGTTCCCTCCTAGGCCCATTCCAGGATCAGTTCCAGTTGGTGTTGCAGTTTTAGAATGTCTTATTTGTAATATATATGGACAGCTATAGATAAGTATAAGTATAAGATAAGTTGTACTTTCATTTTTCTAGCTGTGGGGACAATTTTGCAGTTGTGGGGAGCCACCACATCTAAATGAATGTAAAGGAAACACTGGTCTTAGCAGACAGAGAGTTGTACTGTTTACTTTTAAGGAAACTTTTTATATTGGGTCATTCCATGGTTGTCTGTACCTGTTTAGGTGAGGATGAGGCCATGGACCACCAGGTGAGTCCTGAGCCAGAGAATGGCCAGTCGGAAGAGGAGGAAGAGGAGACCTCTGACTTGGAAAATGGGCCTAAAGGCAACTCGGCCAAGCTGTGCTCCACACCACCCAAGCTCTTCACTTTCAGCATGGTCAACTCTTATGGAACAGCCAACATTAGCCCACTGCCTTGTGACGGAAATGTCCTCAAACTCAATCGTAAGTGTTACATTTTTGTAGCTGAATATTTTAAGCGAATTGCATTGCTTTGTATAGCTTTATTTGTAAAAAGCCGCTTTGTGTTGTAGTTGAGGTGACAAACCCCCCTCCATCTTTTCTCTGCAGCACATTCCACAGTGGCGATCGACTGGGACTCGGAATCAAAGAAACTGTGTTATGATGATCAGGAAGCAGAGGTCAGTGGATTTAATATTTATCAGACAGTCAAGCTCCTCAAGCATGTGTGAGGTCATCTTATGACAGGATATGTCTAATTCTCTCTCTGTTGTATATGTGTGTTTGTGTGTAGGCCTATGAGAAGCATGAGAGCATGCTCCAGCCCCAGAAAAAGAAGGCCACTGTGGCTCTGAGGGAATGCATTGAGCTCTTCACAACCATGGAGACACTTGGAGAACACGATCCATGGTAAAGGTTCACAACAACTTAAGTCTGACTCAGTATCAAAGTTTTTTGTTGTTGCTCTTTTTTTTTGCTCTTTCATTATCATTGTCATAACGGCGTTACCTCTCTTGTTTATGCAGGTATTGTCCCACATGTAAGAAACACCAACAGGCCACAAAAAAGTTTGACTTGTGGTCGTTGCCTCGCGTTCTGGTAGTCCACCTAAAGCGTTTCTCCTACAACCGATGCTGGAGAGACAAGCTGGACACAGTGGTGGATTTTCCCATCAGGTATGCTGACAGGATTTCTAGAACTTGACAGATAGTCAAGAAAGTTAAGGACAGTTAGTTATAAGAAAAACTGCTGAAATCTGTATTGCGTATGCTAAAGATTTTCTGGGAATAAAGGCCCCCTCGTATCGCTCCATTAGTTGGATTTTAAAAGGCAAAATAGACATCCTTAGTTTAATATAGGTAGGACTTCTACACTAGAGGGAGCTGATGTGCAAACTATACAGGGAAAGTTGACCAGAGAGGTCTGAATGAGGAAATATTTTTGCGTTTTAGAGAAATGGACTCAGAACTGACATCACACTCCAATGGACAAATTACACCATTAATGTGTAGTTACTTGTCTTATCTATTTTGGTGGGTAACTTAACAACTAACAAAAGGACCGTAACTCATTTTTAGATTGGCAGAACACAGATTTCCTTCTGTTGTGAAAAAGAGAAGTGGCCTCAGGGCTGTGTGGCGTAACTGCTGCCTGTGTATTACTGGCGGTGTGTTCAGCATTTACTGACACTGTTGAGGAACTTGATCAACCAGAAACCAGGAAGCAGAACAGAAAACGTTACTGAACGCTGACTCATGCTTACTTAGGTTGCCTCAAACATAGGCCCATCTGTTGTGTCCTTCATTTAAGTGTGATTCTCAAAGAATCTAGTATTATTTCACCATAAGCTCCTCTTGGCTATGTGAGTTTATGAATCTCTCAGGTCCAGTGTGGCAGCAATGCCAGTTTTTTTGTTTGCTGTGGCTGATGGTGTTTTCTTTCTCAGGGACCTGAACATGTCTGAGTTTGTGTGTGATCCCAAGGCCGGCCCCTACATATATGACCTCATTGCTGTCTCAAACCACTATGGCGGAATGGGAGGGGGCCACTGTAAGTCATCATTAACCTTTCCCTCCATCTGCAATCTTCTCCAATGGAATGCACAGGCCTATAAATGTCACTCGCACATACCTAAAATAGCAGTTAATAGGTTATATTAACATTAAACCATTTAATTTTCACCTGTTAAGAAAAATCCTCTCCAATTCTTGTGCCAGCATTATTTGTTTGGGTCTTGAAACATGACACACATTGTGTGTCAGATGAGGTGCCAGACTACCACCGCATTTCCATGGAAACTGGAATCGATTACATTTTAATATGGCAAAGCGCCTTTCCACGTACCATTATTCTTTGTGGACTCTACTATCTATTTTTTTATGTGCTCAGTCCATGCATTGTGAATGAGGACTTGGCTAACAAGATTTGTATCTCTTCCTGAGTAAACACAAATGGTATGAATAGGTATTTGATATCACTCCCTTCCCTCTGTCTCCAACAGACACAGCTTATGGCAAGAATAAAGCGGATGGAAAGTGGCATTACTTTGACGACAGCAGTGTTTCGTCTGCCGCAGAGGATCAGATTGTGGTGAGCTTTTACCCCTTGATGTTGTTCATAAATCTATCTTGTTATTGTTGAACCTCCTAGGAGATATTTGTTTATTGCCTGTGTTCAGACTTAGCCAATGAATGATGTCTGATGAAGAGAAGTCTCCAGCCTTCTTGCCTTTCTGTCCTCAGTGTCAAGTGTCCCTGTTTGTGTAGGGTAATCCTATCCTTGTCCTCTCCTCGCAGACTAAAGCAGCCTACGTGCTATTTTACCAACGCAGAGATGGGGAATCCCCATCCAAGCCTCAGCCCTCTGCCTCTCTGGGAGGAGCCCCTGAAGTAGCCGATGACCACATGGACACAAACTGAGCAGCACTGATGCTAAGGGACACGCACTGAAACGTATCTGGCAAATGGAGACACTCGGACGCACACACAAAGCTACTTCAGTGACAAAAGACTCCACAGAGTTAACATTATTAACCCTACCTTCCCCGTGTTTTATTTGATTTTTGTCTCGTATCTTGTCAACTAGAGCCAAAAGCCGTGTAAGAAGAGTGACCTGAGAGACTTCCCCCCTGGAGCGGGTGGCCTACTGATTTATGAACTTAGTTTACTAGTCTGGAACAAAGAGGAATGTAAATGGCGATAGATCCTCTCACTGGACGAACAGAATGTTAGAAGTGCCCTCAAATGCATAGGTAAACAAACATTTATGTTACCCACAAGAACAGTCAGAAATAATAATAAAAAAGCCAAATGCACATCTTGTTTCAACCAAAGCGTTCCAAGGTGTATATGAAGAAATGTCTCAGATAATCCCTCTGTGCTGAGGTAAATGCAAACATATGACTGTGTGATGTGCCTACAGTGCAATACCTGACATGCTTGTCTAATAAATCCTGTGCCCTTATGCCACCTGTGAAGAATGGATCCATTGAGAAATGCGCACTGATGGGGTTCCTTCTGCTACAGACTAGCTGTGGCACTTGTGTTCCCGGCCTGCTGGGTCTATGTTGCAATCTAAACCACAGAGGGGATATCTCCTTTCAAGGTTGTCGTATCTGGGTCTTGACATGAGTTGAGGCAGAGGCTGTTTTGCAGCCAGGCTCGTGTTAAACCAATCACCCCTGTTCTTTGAAGCACAGCATGCTAGCTCTGCTGTCTCTTGGACCCTAAGCTATGAGAGGAGTCTTACCCTGCTAACAAATTATACTTATTTTTTTTTGCATTTTTTAAAATCACACAATTATTATTTTTTTGCATTTTTTAAATCACACAATACAAGAGCGGCCTTTTGATTCCTGCAACCTGATTAAAAAGGAGGCACTTTGGATTTTCCAAGAATTCATTATATATCTGCCTCTGGTGTATCTACACATAATGAAAATGTATGGTTGGGCCTTAGCATTAAGGCCTCTGATCTGTCATACATTTCCAAGTCATTTTAATGTGTCTTTTAAGCATATTTTGATTGCTGCCTGACTGGACCCCTAGCTCACCTGCAATGGCTTGTCCTTATTAGTCTTGTACATTAATGCAGCTCTGTATTGAAATGGCTATGTTATTTGATATCTTCAAAGGACACTGAGTGAATCAAAATAAACCAGTATAAAAGTGGTGCTTTATTCATGAAATGTGAAGTTCCTGCTGGTCATGAAGAACAATCTACATCTGTCATCAGAATGAGGGCAGGACAGCAGTACCTTAACAGCGTCCTCAGTGTGTTGGAGCCAATCGTTTCCCTTCCAATGACTAGTCACCTACTCAGCTGTTAAATAAAATATAATATGGCGAATCCTTGTGCGTTGATGGAATAAGGATAGAAATTACTCCCATTTCTTTATTCTTAACTGTTGCCATCTAGCTCTTATCTTTACTGAGACTAAAATTGGTCCCATCAAACACGTCAGGTATGAGGGTCACTGAGTATAATAGAATTAAGTAACTCAGTGTCATGGGTTGTCTTATGTAACAACTACTTTATGGGTATGATTCCCATAAGATGGAGTTCTGTGCTTTATCCATGTGGCACAACAGCATGTACATGTATGAGACTGCAAGTGTCCTTTTTGCTGGTTGGTTCTGCCGTGATTATGCTCTTCTGAGATGACTACCTAAATATAATAATTTATGCCAATGACTAGAATAGCTTTACATCATATCTGTAATCCTTGCTACTGAGTTGAAAACGAAATTCAGCTGTCCTAAAGCAATGAATAATGTTTTCCCCCTAAACCATGAGAGCAATTCCGATTCAACTTAAAATCGCTGAAGAGATGTAAATAATCACAGTTTCAAATAGGTATATAAATAACTGTCCTATTTATCATATTGCCAATATTTGTTTTTAATTGAGAAATATTTGGATTCAAAGTACAATAAAGACTGGAAGCCTAAACAGGATGTTTTGTTTGGACTAATTGCTTTCACACAAAAGTGGGTGAGGTGTTGTAGGCCTATCATGTCTCATACTGGAATAACCCAACTTGCTGTTGGGTTATTCTGGAACTACAAAGGGATACAAAGCTGAAATTCCAGTTTTTGCATTGCAAAAGAAAATTTCATGCAACCTTGAGCGCATGCCATTCACGTTATGCAATCTCTGGTTGTAAAGTGAACCAAGATATGGTCTGTGATAAGGCTACATTGGAAAAGCACTGGAAGTCACTAGTCACTGGAATTGTGTACAAACCTGTCTACATCTCTATTATGGCTGGATTTTTTAATCTGTCGTTACCTTTTCATTGCAGGGTAAATGTTTAAAAAAAAAAAAATTCTTCACATGGGTTTTGTTCTGTTTAAATTTGATCTATAGCCTACCGTGGAGCTTGAGTTAAAAATATGAGCAGTTCGTCACATAAGAGTTATGTTTGGTTCATTAATAATATAGGCCAACTGTCATGGTCTAAAACATTCATGGTTACCAAACAATAGGTTCACTTAGTAGCTAAGAGACAGTCACAGACATCTTAGAACAAACTACATTTATTGGTCCACTTAATACATTATTAAACCACAGCTGTGCTTTACATGAACTCAATGCAACTGAGAAGTTCAGCCTTTTACATTTCCTCAGATACCCCCCTCACAATTGGCTTGGTTTCGGAGGATGCCTTCATGTAGTAAAAGTTCAGAACACAGGCATTTTATTTAAGAGAGCACAGGCAGATGTCACACACACCAATCCTACAAAAAGCAAGATTGCGAGCGCTTCTAAGTTGTTAATTTGTCAGGACGTGTTACACACAGTGGCATAGTGTTGAAAGGCTAGTGCAAGTGAAAGCTGTAGGGTCAGGGTGTGAAAAACATTTGGAGGACGGTTTAGTTTGCCAAGTTGAGGAGCTTCTTGATGTCTTCCTCGATGTTGCTGGTCAGGAACCTTCTGCTGTAGCGCTTGAACGGCTCTCCGTCCGGACCGATAAGGAACTTCTCGAAGTTCCAGGCGATGTCGTTCCTGCAGACAGGGCTCCAGATGATGCACTTGGGGTCGTTCATGAGGGTCACCTTGTCATCGCTGGGGAGCGGCAGCTTTCCCCTCAGGAATACGAACAGGGGATGGGCATCCTTCCCATTCACATCCATCTTCTCAAGGAGCTGAAACTTGGGTTCGAACCCATTTCCGGGACGGACGTACTTCAAGGACATGAGGATCTCGTCATTATTACAGTTCTCCTGCAGGGGTTGATCAAAGGATTATGTCAAGGCGTGCAGTATACTGAACATTTCTTTACCAAATTATATAGCAAAAAATTTTAATACAAAACAATCCCACGAAAAACAACTATAGTAATCTCAAAATATTTTTTTAGATGGATATAAATATCACAGCAAAACTAGAGGTCCCTAAAGGAATATTATAGTGATACTATAGGAGGTAAAACTACCATGAAGTTCAGATAAGGTCACAAACTGGCTCACACAGGCACAAGCCCCCATAGAAATATTATAGGAATATAGGCTACTGGTGTTTTTGTAAGGGAACTGTCACCAGATCTCGCTACTAATGTCATGGAACAAAAAATATTTTAATTGAAAATTAGTCAAAACTAGCCAACACCGTTGAAAGGATGGACAAACTTTAAAGTCTACCTTGATAACGTTTCAATTTCCTCACTCTGAAACAGGTAGGTAGGCTATCCCACATGATCCGGTTTAATTTACTCGAAAATAATGATCTATCTAATATTTAAGAATAATCCCATAGATAGGAGGTATGAGATTATAGGCTACCTCGTTGAAGGTGACTTTTCTGAGCCACCATGAAGTGTCTGTCGCACGGTAAAACTAAGCATGAAAATATATTTTAGTAAGCCGAGATAAAACGAAAACTGCGTGTATGAAAAAAAGTTGAATGTAAACTACTCAATCTCCTCATCCATGAGTCAAAAAACCTGGGCTAAATGAACTGTAAACATTAAAAACCAAAAGTAAACATTTCCACACAAACAAAAATGAGAAAAAAAGTACACATTTCCACACACAAAAACAAAAATAGAAACAAAAATTGAAAATCCAATTTGAAAGAAAAAGCAACATAAACGTCAAAATGCAAACTAGTATAACCCTGGTCTGGAGCAAGCCTGAAAGCTAAGAGAGGAGACTGGGTGCGGCTGATCTGAACTAACGTTAGGCCTACTTCCCCGTGTTGAACACAAGAAAGGCGCGTGAGTGTCACGTCGTTACCTGATGTCCGAACTGGTTGCAGGGCGCTCCCAGGACCACGAGCCCCTTGGCGGCGTACCGCTCCTGGAGCTCGTTCATCTGGGTGAAGTCCCTGGTGGTCGTGCCTCAGAGAGACGCGACATTCTCAATGAGGACAACTTTGCCCTGCAGGGAGGAGAAATTCAACGTTTGTCCTGTTAACAGTTTGGCAGTCAGGTCGTACAATTTCGTAGCCATTATTGTAGTGACTGTTCCCTTTCTTTCCCCGGAGACAGCTAGCGTCGCTTGCGAAAATGGTGTTGCGTTTCTTCGACGTGCTTTAATGTTTGATGTACGGTCAAAGAGCTTGAATTTTACTATCAAGATAGTTCACCTCCTACTCCGACAATGGAAACCCTTGTCCGTGAGACCGGAACAGCGTAGGGGTGGGAAATCATCTCGCACCTGCGTACATCTGTCTAAAATTATCTAGCAGGATAGCTGACAGCAGCTAATTTATGCAAGAATCGTCATGACACGTACTGACACCAGACACCTCCACTGACATCAGATATCCCCATACAACGCATGCGCAAGACAGAAGCACCTGTAAAACAAAATATTTATTTATTTATTTAATCAATCAATCCATCTATCAAATAAGGCTTTCGCAAAAAATATATTAGACCAAATGTGTCACACTCTGTGTCCAGGCTCAAGACGAAAGGTGACCGACCTGCCTGAGGAGCTCAGGCCTTTTTTTAATCATCTTTGGCAGTTACTTATTTATTCTTATTTATTTTTATTCTTGTTGCCTTATTTATTCCATTTGTTGTATCCTTGTGGCTGGAACTATTTATTTATATCATTTTATTTATTTATGTGTTTATTTATGTATTTATTATTAATTTTGTATCACTGCTCGAGCCTACTTCGTTGTCCTTCTGTGTTATTGATCTATGCCATTGGCTCATTCTTTTACTCCTCTTGATTGTGAAGCACTTTATAGCTTTGTTTTGAAAAGTGCTATATCAATAAATTATTATTATTATGATTAGTATTATTATTATTAACTCCCAGCCAAAAAAGAAGCGGTCTAGTTTGCCGAACGGAGTTTAGGCGAAGGCGGAAATAGGCAGAAGTGAAACCACTCGCTTCAACTACATACTCTGTGATAAGGTTGAGCCAGCGCCATTGAGCCAAGTGGTTGTGCACGTTTGGTTACACGGCGTAGCCCGGACAGACTTCCCATTGTAAAGATATAAGAGGAACCCTAACCCCGCCCGAGAACGGCCAACCGGTGTCTCAAAACATGCCAACCCACTCGTAGAAATCTAGAGAACGTCTAAAACGTACTGTAATCTTTGATGTTGAATACTTTCTAGTAATGACCTGTTTGTAATAGTGTGAAACAGATTGTGTTCTTCAGAGCGCTTTATAAAGGAGCTCCATACACTTGAATGTGTCTTTATGCCTTCACTTGACATATCAAGACATTTGTCTCTCCCATCCACCGTCAAGCCCTTTTGAGAAGATCCCTGATGTCTCACTGATGACGCGCAAAACACATTGGCGCGGGAATTTGTGTTGTGTAGTGAATTTGTATCTGTCGTCTCGTCCTGTCCGGTGTCTGACTGTCTAACAGTATGTCTCACTTTTGTCATTCTGAATGATTCTGACAGCCAACAACTTGACACCGATACTCATCTATAAAGTATCGCATCTGTTTTATTATATGGAATTACGCAACTAATACCGTAGCTATATTTGTTATATAATAGCTAGCCTAGCCAGTCAAGTTATCAGTCAACGACAGCACGTTAGCTAGCTTGTTACCGCTGGTTGCTAGCTTGGTTTATATTGAAAAGTTTTGGTTGACTTTGTATTTCCTCAGATGATGCGCAAGAAACGACGCTCATCTGTGGATAAAGGCGGAAGTGATGCACATGGCATGGCCACTAGTAAGTTTTATGTAACATCACAGAAATGCTCAACCAGCTGCCAGTAGCCAATAGTTGTTTTGCATTGGATTCGTTGCTATGGGCTTTCCGTTTCTCTCCCCTCCACCAGAACCGAAGAAGAGTCGCAGCACTGGGCGCCAGTCCAAGGACGCTGTCCCAGAAGAGACTAATGAAAGTGTATTTGGTGTCTTTCTGCGAGAGGCAGGTGTCATCTTGAGACAAGGTGGCACATCCAACGAGATTGGTAAACACACTCAGCCCAAGTTTAGAACCATACCAGGCAAGTAAACAAATGTGTGAAACCAGCCATTGATTGCCATCTTTATCTTTTTCCCTCTAGCTGTCGACCAAGTAGTTTTCCAAAAAAGGATACAGCAACAACTACTTAAGAGTCCCAGGTACCCTGGTGTGAGTATTAACTCCATCCCTGAATGAAAGACAACAGATTTCTGCTGCCCTGTGCCATGTAGCTAATTACGTTTCATTGCTGATTCATTGCTCAGATTGTGCAGGAATTCATCACTGGATTGGAGTCTCATATCGAGGAGCCTGAGAGGTTCAGGAACTGCCTCCTCCCATGTGTTCCACGGGCGTCAGATGGGGACTCGAGGTGATTGTAAATGGGACGCACAATGCTAATAGAGGCTGGGCTCCCTTGAGTCGGCACTTCAAGTTATGAAGGACACAGCGAAATCTTAGACTAAGTTCATGTCAGGAGTCTGTACGGTATGAAGGAATGACACACAAGCCACATTTTCTTCTGTGTTTTAGTTCTGTCAGCTCATTCCAAGAGAGTCTGCTACGCATGCTGTTGGGGATTGAGATGCTACAGGTATGACTGTCAGCATAGATTCTGTGAAAGACACTTAGAAAGGATGTCGCATGGAAAACACACAGAAATGTGAAATGCCTATTTCTCCTATGAGGCGTGCATATGTGTATTGTGCAAACTGGAAGAGCACAGTTAAAACACAATTTCTTACTCTACTTTTCTCTTTCTTGTAGACTTTGATCATTAACACCTTGTTTGAGAAACTCCCTGAATTCATGTTTAATAGGTGAGTATTTTGTATGAGCTCACTTTACTGTGTATCAAACATTCAGGTTTTTTTTTTTTTAACAAATGGTTTTTCTATTGTCTTATTTTATAAAAGTTTGTATCTTGTTCTATTCCTCATAGTACTGGAGACGGAGGACTCAATATTCCTCGTGTCATTGTCAACCAGCTCAAATGGCTAGACAGAGTTATCGACAGCAAGGTAGTCATTTCTGTGATGATAGGTTTTGTTGGATGTTCAGTCACGGCCATTTACATTATTAAAGGTTTTTATTTTTGCTGATCTGTTCCTAACTGTGTATTTGGTCACATTCCTGTTCATATCACCTTGATGTCATCACTGAATTGTAGACGGGGATCTGCTTGTTTATTTCTGCCCTGTTTGTGGCCTGTTATTTGCAGGAATTGGCAGCTAAGCTCATGCAGCTGGTGTCAGTGGCACCAGTGGAGGTTCAGCGTGACATCATCACCAGTCTGCCAGAGATCCTGGAAGACTCCCAGCACAATGATATAGCCAGGGAGCTCAAGTGAGTTTATCTCTACTACAGAATTGCAGCTACCTTAGTGACATTAAAGGTACGGCATCTGTGGTTTGTGACTTGCTGAGATGACTCACAAGCTGTTGTTTTCATCTCGCTTGTCTTCTGCAGCTCCTTACTCCAGGAGAAAACACAGCTGACTGTCCCCATCTTGGACGCCCTCTCTAGCTTGAACCTCAGTTCCTCATTACTGACTGAGGTAGTACACATACACACACACTCTTACACTCTCACGCTCACTCCTTGGTGCGTTATGAAACATTGAGAGGGTGTTGTCTGACGTAGTACCTTTTTATTGTCTGTTATCTCAGGTTCGTGGAGCTGTTATGGCCACGTTGGCCGCTGTGCAACTGGAGGACCTACCTGTGGTGGTCAAGTTCATCCTGCACTCCATCTCTACCTCCGATGCATATGAGGTCAGAGCTCCAAGTCATGTCCACAGCATTCTGCATTTAAGTCATCTTTATACAAAACCACAGCATAGTAGTACTTGTTTTTGTACTTACTTGTGTTTTATAATAGTACTTATATAAAAAAGAAGAAGAAAAGAATGGCACTTGTTTCCTTGTGGGTAGGTGGTGTGCAACCTTCGTAAGAAGCTGGAGCTGGAGCTTTGCGTTCTCCCTCCAGTGCTGCAGGAATCCCAGAGCCGTATGAAGAGAAAAGGAGCGGCAGGGTAAGACAACACAGGCTCCATTACACTCATCACTCAGCATCAATACATATTCTCAGGAAATAGGCTAATAGGTTATTTATATTGTTTTCCTCATGATATAATCTAATAAAGCCTCATTCTGGAGCAGGTCCTCTGCCACTCCAGTAGCTGGCAGCAGCCAGGACAGTGTTACATTGGTATTGGATGGCATCAAGTCAGCAGTGCGATTCCAGAAAACCATATCTGAGGCTTGGCTCAAGGTATGAAGTAATAGAACAATTTGTTTCTTTTTTAAGACCTACTTTAATTTAAGAATCATGCTGCCGCTTTAGATTTTTTTTTTTCTATCTCTAATGGCTAACAATCACTTTAAATCCACCTCTCCATTTCCTGGAAAGAAACTTGAATTTAAATTGACTTACCCCACAGTACTGTATAAGTTATATCTATCATTCTGGCAATCATGCTGTCACTTAGTGCTAGATGCCAAATAGTGGGGTGGGGAGCGAGAGTGAATAGGGCTGTGTGTTGTCTGTGATAACGGATCATCAATCTCTACTTGGGGGCGGTAACTATTTTCTGATCACAAAGCATTTGACGCTGCCAAAGGCAAAATACCTGCCATGACATCACTGATTGAGGTGTGGCCGGAAGTGCAACACAGTTTAAAGTTTCAGCCCATAGAGAGCAGTGCAACAAAGATTTTCTGTTCCTAGAAACGGAAGTAGGACTTAATTCGAAAAATGCTGTAATTAAGTACAGGGTTAATGCTAATCACCTTGATATGGAGTCAGTTTTAGCATTTGTGCCTAAGTTAAGTGTGTAAGTTAAGGCTCATCTTGAGTCTGCGTGTAATGTCTCCCCCTCACCGTGTGAGACGTTTCTTCTGTAGTACAATGTGAGCAACGATGCTGCAGCACCAACAATCAAAGTGATGGAATACTCTTGCAGACGTAAACTGAAGACTCTTGAGGGTGTTTTGATTTATATTAGGCTCTGGAATATGTGAGGTGAGCACATCATGATATTGAAATATGGACTTGTAAATGGACTGAGACATATTGGTTAATGTAAAGATGTTAACATTGGAAGTGAGGGGGGAAAAAACGCAATCTTTTCATCTCCATTTAGGTTTTGCTCACATGACTTTCGCTGTGTTGTTTTTCAATAGGCAATAGAGAATGTGGACGAAGCAGAGGATCATAAGGTGAATGTCATCTCCTCAGTTTCTCTATGCATCCTTTTCATTTTTATAAAGCTCAGCTCCCAGTCAGGGCAGAGAGGGTGGTGTTTACAAGGTTCCTACGCAGGTCTGTAAAATCTGGAAACATGGAAAATGTATCTGATCATTTCCAGGTCTCAAAAAGTTTGGGAATTGTGCAAGAAGTCTGGATAAGTATGGGAAAATACTGTTGGTCACTCCCGATGCGCATATGACTACATAGTTTATGTAGTTGTAGACCCCACCATGATTTCATATATTATTGTTGTTGTTATAGTTTGTTGTTGTGAAGAATCATTAGCCTTTGAGAGATGCACATAGTTGGTAGTTATATTACCCAGCCACTACCATTGTACAGCTTATTGAACAGTGAACACTGACCAACATCTTCAAATCCAGTCAAAAATTTTTTTGCAGAAAGTATGACATTTTGAAATCAAGAAGATGCAGGAACCCTGTGCTTATGTATTGTGTGTGTGTGTGTGTGTGTGTGTGTGTGTGTGTCTGCATGTCTCTCCCCACATTGTCTCTGCCCTGCCACATCAGGTAATAGATCTGCTGGTGCTGTTCATCCTCCACTCCACCAACGCCAACCACAGCCGACGCGGGGCCGAGAGGGTGCTGAAGGTCAAAGTGAGGACAGGCCAGATCCAGGAAGCTCTGCTACAGAAGACCTTCAGGGACTATGCTCAGGTGGGTCAGTCTTCAGACATGCAAGCTTAAGATAGGAGTTTGTATAAAGATGGTATTACAGTGCAGCATATATTGTTTCATCAATATCATAATGTTATTCTTTTCTGATTATACTGTAGGTCATGCGAGGGTATTTCCCCTCCATCCTGGCCCTGGCTCAGAGTTTGTTGCGCTCCCCAGACTCCTGCATGGTGCCTTTCGGTGGACACATGTACCGACACTCATTCACTGCCTTTGACTCTTACTGCCAACAGGTGGGTGCTGGATTTGTAGTTTAATGTGCATGAGGGTGTATCTGTGTGTATACAGTATGTTAGAATAAAAACGCATCTAAGGCAATACAATTCTGGACCTGTCTGTCCCAGTGGTTATGCCCTGTCTCTGTATTGTGGTTTATAGGAAGTGGTGGGCTCTCTGGTGACCCATGTGTGCAGCGGTGTGGGTGGGGAGGTGGACGTGGCTCTGGAGCTGCTCTGCGGCCTGGTTACAGACAAACCCTCGGAAATGGCCCTCTACGCTGTCTTTGTCAAGGTAAGGAGGTGATCCAATTATCTGCAAATATAGCTGCTAACTGAAGACACATATAAGGTATAAATGTATCTTGCTTGTAGCTAGCAGAAACCCCCTCATGGTCATCATAGCAAGGTACATTATTTTCCCATTGTGGCTGGGTTAGTGTTGATCTGACTCTGATATTTGATACAGGGAATCTTGGACTACATGGACAACCTCACACCCCAGCAGATCCGCAGGCTCTTCCACCTGCTCAGCAGACTGGCGTTTGGACAACAGCAGCAAGGCAGTCACATCCAGGTACACAGTCAAACTACGTTCACAGTCAAGAGTTCTTTCACGCAACACCTTTTCTGCCTTTTCTTGTCATCCTTCCTCGACTGACTTCCCTCTCTCGTTCTCTTTCGTGCTCTCTCCATCTTTCTCCCCTCAGGATGACATGCACATTGTGATCCGCAAACAGCTCTCTAGCACGGTGCCCAAGTACAAGCGTATTGGCATCATTGGTGCTGTCATGGTGGTGGGCAGCATGGGGGCCCACAGGTAGGAGCTGTTTCACTATAACACCCCGGTCTCAAAGGTGCTGATAGAGCAGCAGTATTTTTCATGTTCACTCACTCACTTTCTCTGTCTGTCTCTTGTTTACCCCCCCCCAGGCCTAAAGTGGAGAGTTCACAGGCTGGGACGTTACCCCAGGAGACATACAGACAGGTGGATATTATCCCTTAAAACAACCAGAGTTAATAATGTGTATGTACCAGGGTTATTATGGTTTGGGATTTTTCATTAGTTTTTTTCTATATAGTTTTCCATTTTTATTTCAATTTCAGTTTACTTTTATTTAGTTTTCAGTGTGGGTTTGATTGTTTTAGTTTAGTGTAAATTAGTTTTTGCAAATGTTTAGTTTTAGTTTAGTTTTTACAGTTCAAGTTGTAGTATTTTTGGTAGGGGTGGTATCTTGTAAATGTATAATGTTACAGGTATATTGTGTCTTTACAACAGGTATTGTGTAATACAAACACTACATTATACATTCTTTTAAACGTTTATTTAAAAGAAGATAGTTTTAGTTCAGTTGTAGTTTTTTCACAAAGTATTGTTTTTATTTTTATTCCAGTTTACGACAACGCCTAGATTTCACATTATCATTATTATTAGTAATGAGATGTTGTAGTAATAAAATTCTCTCATTATTGTTGCACCACAGTCACCTGAGCACAGCGATGTGTGATTATAATTGCAGGTTTCTAGTCTGTAGATATGTTCATGTGTGTGTGTGGGTTATTGTTGCCACTGCAGGTGACAGCCCTGTTGGAGCTGGTGCGGTCGTGCAGTGAAAGCTCTCCTGAGGCTGCAGCTCTGTACTATGATGAACTGGCCAACCTGGTCCTGAACTCTGTCTTGGACCCACAGGTGCAGGTGTGTCTCAGACAAACCTACACCCTATCTTAAATAGCCCCTTTTATCTATTTGATTTATAACTGCCTGTAAACAACCTTTTTAATTTAACTTATAGATATTATTTACACACTGTGCCAGCTTCATAATATGCAACTACCGCATGATTAAGCATTTCGGCCCTGTTTTCTTCCTCTGGCCAACAGGAATGGATAGGGAAGAGTGTTCTAGATGACTTCCAGGATGACTTTGTGGTGGATCTAGGGCCGGACATAACAGGGTTAGTGGTGGACAGCTGACTAGGCAGCATTAGCACGATGACATCAGGTCGTTTCTATCAACATAAATACATATTGTGCCCAAAAAGGCTTAAATACGTACTCCTGTAATTAACCCCTCCTGTCTGTGTGTCCCAGCTCCTTCCCCCTTCCTGCCTGTGTGCTGTACAACCTGGATGAGGAGGAGAGTCAGGGAGGCATCGCCATCAACCTGCTGCCTCTGTTGACCGATGACATCCAGTGCAAAGGGGAGCAGTGGAGTCAAACCGAGAAGGCACACAAGTCAGTCACACCACTCCCACCTTTTCAAGCAGTTCTGATAAGTGACTACAGAATATTTGATCAATTATGTATTTCACTTTTGCAATAGTGTGAGATTTACAATTTCAGTTTGTGTGAAATCTAAAAAAAAAAAAAGTATTTCATTAAAGAGGTTATAGATATATTTCTCTCTCTTGCTGTATTTTGTGGGCCAGGCGAGTGTCTCCTCTCTGTCTGTCTCCATTTTTCCGGCTTCTGAGGCTGTGTGAGGAGAAGCAGCACCAGGGAGACCTAGAGGAGATAGATGCCCTGCTGGGTGAGGAAGAGGAAGTCACAAATTCCTCATGGAAACCAGTTTGTTCTCATTGGTATAGCTGTAAAATAATTTGTGTCTGTGTGTGCACGTTTGCTGTATCACAGGCTGCCCTCTGGTCCTAACAGACATGGCTGTAGTAGAGAAATTAGAGAGCCTGTCAAAAGTTGAGAGGGAGTTCCTCTGTACCTTGCTCTTCCACACCATCAACTGGTTCAGAGAGGTACTTGCATATTAACATTGAATTGAAATGTGTATTAATTTATACTTTGTACAATCGCAAGAGATCTGTGGCTAAAGATGTGTGTGTTACTTGTGTGTTGTGATATATAGGTTATAAATGCATTCTGTAGGCAAAAAGAAACTGAGATGAAGATCAAAGTGATGACTCGCCTACAGAACATCACCTACCTCCAGACACTGTTGGAGAGAGCTTTGGCAGGTGTGTCTCTGAACCAAAACACTGGAAGGTCTTGAAATAATGGATTCTCCCCATCATGCCCTGTTGTGGTATCCATACCGCCAAATGTTTTTAAATGACATACTGATTCTGTCTCCATTTGTGTTCCAGCAACGCCTGGCCATGTTCCACCTCTTGCTAACTTTGACGGAGAGAGCACAGAAGGAGTTGTACCTTGCTCTGCTGCTCCTCTGAATAAGGCAAAGAAAGGTAACCTGACCCAACAGAACACATTCAACTCTCTTCTGCAAAAAGGCTACATGTCTGTTGTTAGTACACCTCTGCACTGCATTTCCATCAAAACATTCACTGATATTGCATACATTTTCTGCTGATATGGTGCATCACCATGAGCACAAATTGCCATTTATTTTGATAAAAACGTATGTGCCTACAAAGATGGATGTGTTGATGAAACGGAATACTCTGAATTAGCTAATAAAGAGCACCTTTGTGGTTCTCTAACTCACTATGGCTATTTAGATGGCACAGGAAAGAAGAGGAAAGCCCCTGGTAAGAACTCCTCAGAAAACATCTCTCAAATGGAGGAGGGGACGGAGGCAGATGAAACTCAGCAGGTAAACCTTTCACATAAACCTTTCACAATAATGTTCATGTAACTGAGCAGCTAAAGAGCTGATTCTGCATGTGCTGTCCCTGCAGGAGCAGCCAGAGAAGGAGAAAGAGAAGGAGGTCCGGCAAGGGGTCAGTCTGGTGTCCTACCGACCTTTTTTCAGGGAGTTGGACATGGAGGTGCTTAGTGTTCTGCAGTGTGGCCTGCTTTCCCGCTCACTGCTGGACACTGAGCTCCACACCAAGGTAAGGCAACAGAGTGTAGAGATCATTTGTTTGTTCTCCTAAAAGAGAGTGGGCAGTTTATCTAGACTAGTGTGGGCACATGCAGATCCAGATGTGGGAACTTAACTACTCAACCATCTCTGGGCACTGAGATTGGTTTTAAAGGCAGAGGCATTAGACTTCATGTAGATTATAGTGAAATCAATGTCATTTATGCCAGTATAGAGTATTAACTTAATTTGAATGAATCTGTTGAGTTGCCCCAACCTTGTGCGCCACATGTATCAAACATATAGGGAGTTTCACATCTCCTATAACAATGCTGTGGTAATATTCAGGTGCGAGAGGAGGTTCTGCTGGGTCCTGCTGAGCTGGTCTTCCTGCTGGAGGATATGCTTCGCAAACTGGAGTTCAGTCTCACAGCTGCCCCTGCAAAGAGAGCCCCTTTCTTCAAGGTACAGAGACAAGCCAATGCAAACAGAGGAATGATAAACACAGGATTCCTCTGCAGGTCAGGAAAGTCATGAAGGTTTTGGAATTTACACAAAAAGTTATTCAAAGGATGGAAAAAACAACTGTTGGTCGGTCCCGATACAGGTCACTAGACACACTGTCATTTAACATATTGTGATATTGATTGCTGTGAAGAATAATCTTCAGCTATAGAGTGATTATGGCCCAGTAGACGGTCACATTCTCCAGCTATTCTCAGCATACTTTGTGTTGAACCCCAACGAAAATCTTGAAATCCAGGCAAAAAATTAAGGTGTAGAAAAAGTGTGGAATTTTGAAATGGAAATGTATACGAACCCTGTGAACTGGCTGGATCGGTCATTGGTTGCAATTGACAAAATCTTAATACGCTGTGAGTCTCAATGAAAGTGACTTAAAACTGTAAAAAAAAATATAGGCCTATATATGAGCTAGAAATCTTTTATGACATATTTTCCTGTGCAGGGAAGGACCGACAAGAGTGTGGGCTTCTCCCACCTACAGCAGAGGAGCTCCAAGGATATTGCTTCCTGCTGTGTCCAGCTGCTGCCCGCCCTCTGTTCACACTTGGAGAACTGCCACAACCATTTTCAAGTACAAACTCAAACACACTCTAGTTATGTGAGAAAGCCACGTCTCTTTCTTCCAACTACGAAACCTTCCCTCTATGCATTTGTGCGTTTTCACAGACTCTGCTGTCTGAGAACAACGGCGTGGTGGATGGCCCCGCCACAGATATTCAGGAGCACCAGCTACTGTCGTCAGGCTACCAGCTGCTCCTGCAGGTCCTGAACACCACCTTCAGCTGGTGAGTTCATATCAAACATGAAACCTCATAACCCTCCGAAGCATTAGAGCTGTGCGTCTTTGAAAGTGTCAGTGTCTCTGGGTCCTGTTGAGCTGTGTCCCTGATGCGAGTGAATTTGTGTGCATGTGTGTGTGTGTGTGTGTCAGGTCTGGATTCTCCCAGCCAGGCCAGCGGAGCTTATTGAAGAAGGCTCTGGGTGTTTTGGCTGGACGACTTAAAGAAGGAAGGGCTGAGTTGACCCTGGAGCAGCTCGTAAAGTGAGTGACGAAGGCTTACAGCCAGAGAGAGGGAACTCTGTCAGTCGTGTTTCAGTGGGTTTTCTTTACATTCATTTAGCTGCGGTGGCCCCCCACAGCTGGGAAATAGTCCCATAAATACAATGGCTGTATTGCTCAGCCTGACAAAAAAATAACAATTACGAATTATAAAATACAGCACAATTGCCCAAATAACTAAACATCCAGATAAGCGCCATTCTTAAAGTGCAACTGGAACTGATCCTGGAATGGGCCCAGCAGAGAACCTGGGTCTCAGAACCAAAATGACCTGCTACAGGAAACACTGGTGTTAGGAGCATAACAGAATTGTTTAATAACATGCAATACATCAGTGGTATTTGCGTTTATGTGTGATGACTGAAGTAAAGATATTTTTTGCCCGTCTCTTCGATTAGACACAGCTTCGAGTACCTGCTGAACTTCCGCAGCACCATGCCAAGTCTCAGCACAGCCCTGTGCCTCTCCCAGCTTCTGTCCACTGTGTCGGAGAAAGGAGGGAACCCCGCAGCCTACAGGGAGCAGACCGGTCAGTCTGACACGCTACCTCATTTAAATCCACTTAACTACTCTCCAATGGACTGATGATAATTGATTGATTTCTCTTCCTAGCATCCCTTGCACGGCGTTTCCTGAGCCAAGAGTGGGTGACAGCCAGCGGGGAGAGGGAGCGAGGGAACAAATTCAATGAAAGACTTCAAACTCTCCTTAGGTGTGTCTGTGTGATAAATGGCTCTCTTGCACAGAAAAGCTAGTAAAAAGCTGTATGCAGAATTGCTGGAAAGCCACCAGAACGCTTCACACTAAATCACGGAATGGAAGACATTTATCGAATTCAAGGATTTAAAATTATTTGTAGAGTCACAATGATTCATCTAAATTTACCATACCATGTCAAGAGTGTCATGGACATAATGGTGGCTGCAGGAATGCTGGACTTTTCTAGTTCCTTCCACACAACACAAAAAGTGGCTTCAAGCTGGATTTGTGACCAGATCAACATATGAGAGCAGCAAAAAGATGTCTTCATACTGGAGTCATGCTGAGTCTTTAAGTCACTGATGATGCAGAAGGGTAGCTAAATAACTAATTATCATTAGGTTGTGGTTTAAAAATAGTATCCAAGACATTACTTATACTATATCTCAATCTTCTTCAGCTAATTATTTGGTGCTCAAGCCGGGT
The DNA here is from genome assembly GCA_900302605.1 of Rondeletia loricata. Taxonomy (NCBI): domain Eukaryota; kingdom Metazoa; phylum Chordata; class Actinopteri; order Beryciformes; family Rondeletiidae; genus Rondeletia; species Rondeletia loricata. The sequence continues at coordinate 2,338 of OMLI01030310.1, read as the reverse complement.
TTGTTTGTTTGTGCATTCGCCCCAAAAGCCCTGCATAAGGGAAATCCAGTGTGCACTCGTACACCAGGCAGCATGGTAGAAGTCAGACGAGCATAAACCAACTTGAGGCTGGTGGCTGTACATCCACATACCGGGAAGTAGCTCCGTGAATTTTTATCTGCAGTGGCTACGTCAACGCATGGATTAAACATTGTGTTCAGCGTTTCTCTTAGTTACAACAAAACTGCTACCACAGCACTTTGGTGTAAACAGGTGGAGTTTTTAAAGTTGACATAGTTTCACTTCAATCATGCATACCCCCTCCACCCGCGCACATAGAAACCGCTGTAATTGTGAACAAACATCTGAAATTCTTAATTGTAATGTCTGTGTCTTTTCTCTGCTCTCTGTAGTATATACCTGGAGCATGCTGATGATGTTCTGAAGGCAGTGGAGGAGATAGCTGGAGAGGGCATCCCTGAGCTCCTCAATGCAGCCAAAGATGACAGCTCTGCAACCTGGCCCACTCTCAGCAGGTAGATCCCCATCTAGGACCTCATCATCATCAGCCCTCTGTCCCCAGTTATCTTAGAATGAAATGGAAGGTTGAGTGTCAGCTGGTCAATCAGTGATTATTCAACGGTAGTTTTGGCAAAGCAATTTGATCGATCAAAGATGTGTTCCAACCATGCTGACTTCGGTGATGCCAAATGCACTTGGCTGCACTTTGTACCAAGCCACATCAGCAATTTAGCCATAATCACAGTAAAGAACCTATTCAACTTTATTGTTGCTATTCTATTTTTCACCCTTCCCTCACTTTCTCCTCTTTCTTCAGGCAGACATTTCTGGTGTTCTACAAAGGGATGATGGCAAAGCTGGAGAAAGCTGTCAGGAAGATTCCTGCTGGCAGAAACAGTGACAGTACTGAGGTAAACCACTAGGGGTCTCACTGTAGAGTGAGTGCACGTACTTGCATTGTACAGTTTAACCTAATTTAATCAGAGCCACAAACCAACCACTCCACCAACATCTAGAAAAAGTGGCAATTCAAAAATATATATTATTGATTGTGTGTGAATTTTGTTGAGAAGTGCAACTAAAACCATTCACACTTGAATTTCAATACATTTCAATTTTCTGAACATTTGATTCACTGTCTCTTCACAGTGAGTTCATATTGTTTGTGTGTGTATATGTGTGCATATGTGTGCTTTTTATTTTTGAGAAATATAATATTTTTCCTTCTAGGTCCAGAGTGAGAAGCTGCTGACATGGAACCTGGCTGTCAGAGACTTTCACATCCTGGTCAACCTAGTCAAGGTACATTACCTGTTAGTATGATCAAAAAGCTGTGAATGACTATTGACCGTACCCATTTAAAAAAAAATTTTTTTACTAACTGTTCAGTTCATTTCGGGTAACACGTGGATGAAAACAGAAGGGGTACAAGAATCATGTTTATTACTCATTTTATGTTCTGCTGGGTCCTATATATTTCCCCACATCTTGGTGAGATTAACACATCCGTTTGCTCCAGTGGGGTGGGTATGTGTTTATGTGCATGTGCTCACCTATGTGTCACCTACATCTGCTCTCCTCACAGGTGTTTGACGCTAGGCCAGTGCTCAATGTGTGCCTTAAGGTGAGTTGGCTCTGCTTGCCAAAGCAAATTGCACATTCAGTTGTAGCTCCTGTGACATTGTATTAACTGTCTCTAATGTTGTTATTGGTAGTATGGCCGCCTTTTCCTCGAGTCTTTCCTGAAGTTAGGGATGCCACTGCTGGACTACAGTTTCAAAAAGCACAAGGTACAAACCAAATATATTCTCACCTATGTTCACTTGAGTTCCAATGCATGTAAACATCCAGTAAATGTCTTAATAAGCTGGGTATCATTGTGAAACTGAAAATAAGAACGGCATAGGGAAACCAGGAAGTGTTCCTGAGCAGTTCACTGACTTCCATGTTATCACTTCTGGGAACAACACACAGCTACAATCAAATTTTTCTCAAGGTCATTTGTTTGTTGCTTTCAAATAAACAAAAGTTAATGAGCAGACCACTCATGCAATCCTATAGTGCTAAACTTATCAATGATATGCAAATTATTTTGCCCATCTAGTCAAACATATTTTAATGCACAAACTATTTATACCTTGAGAAAATCATTTTATTGAGATATGATTAAAAAAAAATCTGCAAAATCTCATGTAGAAAAACTTTGAGAAATGCCACAATGCTTATATAAACAGCGGTTTGATTTATTTCTGAACAAATTAGTTCACGTCCTGCTTCATAATTGACTGTTTCTGTTTTCTCCCTCCACCTATCAAATCAATCAACCAATATGGCATGA
>OMLI01030308.1:0-24162 GCA_900302605.1 Rondeletia loricata | reverse complement strand
AAATTGTAGATAATTCTGTGTAGTGTGATTGTAATCTGAGAAGAGCAGAAAAATGCTTGTATTCTTTGTTTCCTCCTGATTTGTTTTCAGGCAGAATGATACAGGGAACAGAGCACCCTCTGTTCTTAACCTATTTATCCTGCTTTGTTTTCGTGATCCCTCATACTTGCAGAGCAGATACATTGTAGATAATTCTGTGTAGTGTGATTGTAATCTGTGAAGGGCAGAAAAAATGCTTGTATTCTTTGTTTCCTCCTGATTTGTTTTCAGGCAGAATGGTACAGGGCACAGAGCACCCTCTGTTCTTAACCTGTTCTTAACACAATACTACAATGTTACAATTTAAAGCTGTAAAAATGAAAGCATGTGTGCTTTGCTTGAGACATGCTTTGCTGCAAAATCGATGTAAGCGATACAACAGCAAAGGCAATTATGCAAATTGACTTTGCAATGGTTTCATGAGGTAAGAAATGTATTCAGCTTGTACATTAGACAACAATATTACACATGCAATCATTTTTTGGTGAACATTAAAAAGCAAACAAACTGAGCCATTCCTCAGGTAAACTCCCTTGTATGTAAGCGCTTCTAAAGAACATAGCGCATTGTTCTAACATCAGCTACTACTAAATATAAATCATCAGGGTGCCAGTGTTCGTGTGAAAGTGTTATCCTATGCAGCTGGAGTGAAAAAAATACCTGTGCAACTCCTCCAGCCAGGCCTGAGAGGAAGATGTCCAGCTTGGCAGGCTGGGCATCGGGACTCCCGTGTCGTCGTTGACGGAGGCACTGAAGGACATTCCTGTAGGTCCCGAACACCACGGAGGAGCTGAGGGACACAGTTGTGACCGGCATGGACATGCCCTTGTAGAAACCATTCACCTAAGGGAAGAGAGGGTTTGGCACAGTGGGCTCAGCAAGAATAAGATACAAGTGTATGTGTGTTTATGGGGGGGGTATTCAGGGCACACATAGATATGCACAATGATGACTATTGACCAATAGAGAGAAACACACAATGCCCAAACTATGATGCAAAGATGAAAAACAGGTGACGCTGACCATGTGTGAGACACTCACCCCTTCAGTCTTGCAGGTAGAGCGGATACAATGCCAAACTCCCCTGTACTTGTTTTGGGTTTGAATCCTCACCTAAAAGGGTTTTTGAAGGAGAAAACGTTGGTGATTCAAATGTCCAGGATCTATGACTTACTGAAGGGACATACTGTGTGTATATATACCCATACCTTCACTGTGTCCAAGGGATACCCCACAGCCACACCAAAGGCCCCTGCAAACACATCAGATCAGATGAGCTGAGCGTCAGATGATAAAAACAACACTAACCCACAAAGGATGGAGGGCAGGGGGAAGGCTCACCAGAAAAACAGCGACAGTGCAGTTGTGTATAGTGAATAATACTATAATATGACTAGCTGCAAAATATAAAACGACTATTTTTTCTATACCTGGCCTCCAATCTATACCGCAAACGTAATAGTCGTTTACCTCCTACAGAACCAGCGACGAAATCCGCGACATGCATACTTTCCTCTCAGATTCCGACCTCATAAACATTAACCAATAGCATCACTGTATTGGCACTAAAATAACCCTCAATAAATAATTCGGGTAATTATATAAAATATAGACTAAAGGCTTTTCCGGAGGGTCAAATGAATGTGAATACCCCACAGCACCGCGGCTCCCCGGCTGTTACGTGACACGGTCAGTTACGTAATCTGTCAAACGTCGGAACGTGCGCACGCTGTTGTGTTACGCTATTTTTGGTTCGTGGTGGAACAACTGTCAATGGAGTTAAACGTCATCTGGCCAAATGTATTGTTAGCCAAAAACAATAACCAAAATGTGGAAATGAATGGAAATGCACACTAAACCAAATACGAGACTACGAGAGGTCTTCTTCATATTTTCACGTCACACGTTCATCTCTCTCTCTCGCACGCGCGCGCGCGCGTACACACACACACGCGCGTTCAGTTTTGCTTTACAGATTCAAATCAAATCAGTCTAACCAGGATATAGCATCTTTTTCCCCCACAGTTATTTGGCTACATTTCTAATCCTACTTGGATTAATTCAGCCTATAGGAATGCAGAGAGCAGTCCAGGACCGTTTGTATAGTCGGTGCAGTGCAGGTGCCCTTCTTCAGCTCCCTTCTGCTGTAGTTGGCTGAGACTGGGGCTGTTTGGACAGGAAGCATTGTACAGTCTGATGGCTGTCGGTACAGAAGAGCGCATAAAGTGCTGTTGTTTTACCTTGGTAGGATGAGGTGGAGGCTGAAGATGCTCGGTAGCTGCATCAGCTCACCATAGAGGGGGTGGGAGGTGTCCAGGATGGATCCCCAGCCTTCATGTTGCCTCCCCAGCACAACCACTGTGCTGGCCACCACTGATTGGAAGAACGTGTTGAGTAGTCTGTTGCATATGTTGAAAGACCTGAGCCTCCTCAAGGAGAACAGTCTCCTCTGCCCACTCTTGTGCCTCTGTGTTATCAGTCCAGTCCAGTTTGTTGTTGATGTGAACCCCCAGGTACTTGTAGGACTGCACAATCTCCACCTCCTCACCCTGAATGGGGTCCTGCTCTGTCTTAATGACGTTGAGTTGCAGATGGTTCTCCTTGAACCACCCATCCACTTTGCTCCTGTACTCCTCCTCATTGCCCTCACTGATGCATCCCACAATAGGGGAGTCATCAGAGAACTTCTGGAAGTGGCAGGACCCAAGGTTGGATCTAAAATCTGAGGTGTAGAGGGTGAACAGGAAAAGAGCTGGGAGATATGGACACGATTAATATCACGATAATCCTACGAAATTATTGCGATATCGATATATGGTATCTGCGAACATATTGTTTTCACAGACAGCAGAGATATGTAAATCATGTTAAATAATCAAATAGATGTTCATTGCATTGAACTGCATGATACTATAATGTATACTCAAACTCTTATTTTCAAATAATAATCCCTAATTTGTTTCAGATTAATTTGTTTATGATTAATTTAGGCAACAGAATTGTGTATTACGATAACTCGATATCATTATTTCATCACGATATGATTCTATTGAAATACGATTCACAATAATATTGAATATTGCCCATCTCTAGTTCAGTCCCAGGGTGCCGCCATGTTACTCAGTCTGTAGCATGTCTGATACACCGCTCTGGAGACAGACAAGCTGCAGCCTGTCCGTTAAATAGACCATAATCCAGGAAACCATGGCGTTGTCCACATGCATTGCTCTGAGTTTCTCCCCGAGTAGGAGGGGCCGGATGGTGTTGAAACTACAAAAGAAGTCCAAAAATGGATGCAAATTGGAGGTGGTCCAGGGAGTCCTTCACCAGGGGTCTGAGGTGCTGTGGGACCAGCCTCTGAAGAGGTGCTGGAAAACCTCTGCTAGCTGACTGACATACTCTGAGCACCCTGGGGAGGATAAGGCTCAGGATAAGGAGATAAGGAGTTTAGCAAGGCACAGTGCCACATGGCCTAAGTGAAGAGTGGGGTGGGCCCACTGTTGACAGCCTTGGAGGAGGTGGATCCCTTCCAGTCGACACACAGGGAACAAAAGTCACTTGTGCCCGTATGTGTGTCTCAGGAAGCTCAACCTGAACCTAAAAAAAATGCCCAATCTGAAATTATAGTTAAAAGTTAAATTAAATCATAATCACATTACATTTAAAACCATTGCATTCACTTTCAAATTGAGCCTTACAAATTCAATTTTGGAATTCAGTACCAGCATGACAAATTCATATTTATACAATTCACATACAATATCTGCTGGCATTAATCTCTTTCCATAACAGACATGTCAGACTGTCCTAAACCTGGTACAATACTGCACATGGATTCTGAAATTGAGTGCTATTCCCCTTTAAATCCCCACTTAATTGACAAGTGTCTTTACATTAAATATCTCAGTTGGAGAGTCGTGCACGATGACCACGACCATGATAACACTGTTGATCTTGATGAGGAGGAGGAACAGCTACAAGGACTTTTGAACGCCTCTCTCATGCATGGGAGTATACCGTTGCTCTCGTGCTGGGAGCAGCCAATGAGCGCGAGGGGCGGACCGTACCCGCTGGGGGAGTTGTCTAGTCCCAACTGATCCGATTGGGCTTCCTCAAAAAGGGCAAACGCACTTCTTTTTTAGTTTTACCTCCCCCTCCTCCTCCTCCTCTGGCACAGAAATAGAAAGGTTTGGGTGAAAGTAGTCTAGAAGTGAGGACACATCAGCAAAATAAAGCGTCTTATCTGTCCGGTTTCAGCAAGCTACGAGTCCGTGTGATTATCATCTAGTCTTATCTCTTACGTTAGGATAGCGCCATCAGCAACCTGTAAAGCCCTAAGGAGGATACTGAAAAGAGTTACCAGCTTGGCTTAACACCAAGCCGGGGTTTTTGTAAATAGACTAGACTGACTCCGAGCCCAGATTTAAAGCAAAGTAATCCCTAAGGGCTTGTGGATAACGTTAACTGGCCTTCACGTATAGCTTGGCACATTTAAACCGCTAACTGTTAGATTTCTTTTTGAGGGAATGGCATTGGACTACGCTGCGGGGTGCATAGGAGGTAAGTAGTTAGTATGTATGTTAGCGAGGTTAACCGACAGGGCTACACTGACTGCAGCTAACAACTAGCATTAGCCAGCTTGTATTTTTTTCCATTCTCGAGCAGCGCGTGGCTACACACACACACGCGCGCCCGCTGCCACGTCAGTATTTACCAACACGTCAGAATGAAAGAGTGTGTGAATTTACACACTTCACTTTTTTAACTTCACTATTTGGAAATCCTAGATCTAGCCTCGAGGTGTGTGGAGTTACATTCCGTACCTTGTGCTCACACTGGGAGTGGTGCCTCTGTGCTGCGTTGTGGGTGTGGATTGATGTAATTTGTGGTCATTTACACAATTGCAGCTAACTTGTCGGTGTTCTCACGAATAAACCGGTTTCAACACCAGTGGGTTTTTTATTATTAGCCCTCATCAACATGCATGGCTGAATCATATTCCAAAAACCTCATGTTAAAGTTGTGTTTGACAGATTCAAATCAGTATCACCAGGATATTGCATATTTTTCTTCCCAGTTATTTGGCTAAATTTCTAATCTTACTTTGTGAAATTACACCATACACACACACACACCTGTTGTAGGCATCTTTACACATTTGGGAATATTATGTGTAATGACTCATTAAAGTCAAATAAGTTCATGTATTCCTACTTGAACAAGGATAGTGGTTAAAGTCAAGGTCTGCCCCAGCCTAACCCTTGGGAATCTTGTCAGCTGTTTTGTCTGCACTAGGCCAGTGATTTCCAAACTTTATCATGTCAAGGACCCCCAGATAGACACACTTTAAACCACAGGCTCTCATTTGATGTTCTATCTTACAGACCCCCCATGTAAGAAAAGTTTTACTGTTGATCGAGAGAGTGAAACCTCTGATCAGAACAGTTATTCATATACATTCTCTCATTAGGCAGAATTGAAATTTGTATTAAACTAATTCTCATTTTGATCGAGAACCTCTGGACCCCGGTTTGGGAACTGACTTTAGTAATTTGTCGCTCCCAAGATATTGGGGCCCAGACAGATAGAGCTGGATTTGTCCTAATGCTACACTGCATTAACTCCTCCACCACCAGTAGGCTAAATCCTGCATTATTGTTTAGATGGAGATGGACAATTTCATGAACTCATTCATTGATTAATTCCCCAATGCAAGCTAGTCACACCGCAATAACACTAGGAGGTGCACTTAAAGTCTGGCTGTTATCAATCATAAGCTGCACGCTAGTACACTAGGATTGTAATAACTTATGAACATCCTTAAGAGTGTACAATAGTGTTACATCATCCATAAAAAATAACTTGGTTGAAAAGCTTTTTGTATTCTGTTGTTTTCATACAACATTACTATATCAGTAATGAAAAAGATTGGGTTGGCATTTTTAAAATAAGTTTATTAACATATGGCATTTGGTGGACGCTTTAATCCAGTGCATACATTTAAAAAATGGGTTGCCCCAGTGGAAATCAAAACCCTGGCAGTGTTAATGTCGTGCTCTAACCACGGAGCTGCAGAATCGGTTGTTTTTTTCACCTGCACAACTGGAAAATATAGATATTTCACTTTGACAGAATATGTTCACCTTTTAGTACACACACCTCCATAGAGAAGTTCAGCAGCAGTCATCCTCCTACATTATGCCCTGCCCTGTATATCCACTGTTACCACTGGTATTTTCAGGATTTGTTTTCCTCCAGTTCTCAAGATTGATAATTGCAAACAGGTAGAATTAGCCTTGCAGTGTCTACTTTGGCCCGTTTGTATAGTCCTCTGTGTTAGAGTAGATTTTTTAAATAATTGGTTTTCAAAACACAACTAAGTAGATAAATGGCTTAATGGCAGGAGACTATTGGTTCCCAAAGTGCCCAGTATTGGTGGTTGATCATTCATGAATGCCAGTTGAGGTATGTATGCAAAAGAGTGGAATATTCAACTCAAATGAAATGCTGATTTTCACTATTTGGGAAGCTGTCATTCTTGTTTGGTTTTCCACCACCAACATAGCAACCATTCCATACTAGGGTTGTCAAAAATATCGAGATACCATATTTTTTGTATCGAAAATATTACGTATTTTCGAAGTAGCGAAAAGTAGCGAAAGTATCTGTGAAATCCATATAGTTCAGTGCCTAATAAATGTCTCTTTTCAAGATAAAACTGCACATTTTAGAGTGGCCTTTTTTTGTGACCAGCCTAAGGCACACCTGTGCAATAATCATGCTGTCTAATCAGCATCTTGATATGCCATACCTGTCAGGTGGATGGATTATCGTGACCAGCCTAAGGCACGTGCAATAATCATGCTGTCTAATCAGCATCTTGATATGCCATACCTGTCAGGTGGATGGATTATCTCGGCAAAGGAGAAGTCCTCACTAACAGATTTAAACACATTTGTGAACAAAATGTGAGAGAAATAGGCCTTTTGTGTACATACAAAAAGTCTTAGATCTTTGATTTCAGCTCAAGTTCTTCCCAAATGGAGTACAAGTAGGCTACATTTAATGATGAGGTACCTTTGGTAATTTCCTGAATAACATCACAGGTAGAATGCCTCTTGGCTCATGATATTGCTTGCTTGGTCAGAAGTTACTGTTGTATAATGCCTTATCCCTCTTCTTGGCATAAGTCAAGGACAGGACACTGTTAGGCTTTCGTCACTGGGTACAGTGCAGTGACCAGCTGATTGCTCTGTTCAGCCTCGGGGTGGGCGGGCTGTTTGTTCTTGCGTGATGAAGCACTTTATCTTAAATCATCCTCTCACCAGACGCACGTTCAAATAGTGTTTCCAACATATCACCGCAATGGATGAATAATTAGGACATCTATTGTGTGTACGCTGTCGCCTATATATGGCTGTATATCCGAGGCTTGTTTCATCAGGACTACAGCACATTTTTTAGATTAACAAACTTGGAATTGAGCTTGATTCATTAATCAGATTTGTTTTAAATGTTAAACCCTGCTTCTGTCACATCTGACAATTCTAACTTGTTTTTCAGGTGCTGCTGGTGTTTTGGTTGGACACCCTTTTGACACTGTAAAGGTGGGTTTCTGCACCATCATCATCATTATTTACTCATGTTGGGCAATGAGATTAGTCAGCTTAGCTATCAAGATTTTGTAAGTCGGAGCACCGGGTTGGCAGTCTGAGTTTGAATCCAGATGACCTAGAGGTACGCAATCAACCTACAGTATGAACCAGATAATTGAGCAAGAGGCATGAGCCCTCTCTTTACTATGTGATTATTAGGGTGAACTGATAGAACCATATATTTTGTTTTAACCCCAGTAGATGACACTAAGCTCAGATAGTGGACTTTTGGACCAAGGAACTTTTACTGTACAATTATCATATTTTATCATATTTTCTGTTGGACATTTAGTGTATTGTTTTTTTGTAACATGGTATAATTTAGATAATTTCCCTTAAACGCCAGTATCTGTCAGCACAGAGTAGGGGTGGGAATCACCAGAGGCCCCACGATACGATATTATCACGATACTTGAGTCACGATACGATATTACTGCGGTTTTTAACGATTTGCGATATGCTGAGTATTGCAATAAGATATATTGCGATTTATTACCTTTTTTGACTGCAAATTATGTCCCCAAAGGAAAACTTTGGAGAACGTGAGATGGCAGTTGCCAGTCCTCTGTGAGGTAATGTGCTGTTATAGTCACATATGAATCCACTGCCCTTGACATCCACGCATCGCAGGTCAATGCAACTCTTTCTGCTGTACTCAATGATTCCTCAACTTTACGCTTCACTTCTCTGTAGAGCTTGGGTACAGCTGTGTCAGTTTTGTTATCCTAGTACCAAAAGGTTCAATGTGTATTTAAAATATTAATATTTCAATAATAAAAGATCGATACTCGGCGTCCGTATATCAATACACGTTTGTCACGCGAAATATCGCAATACTATGCTGTATCGATTTCTTCCCCGACCCCTAGCACATAGTATGATAACTACATAGATTGCACAAGGGATAACTTCAGCTTCTTAATAATGTTGGCCACTACCAAACAAGTTAGGAATGTTGTGCCGGCTAATGAAGTTACTTGTATGTTTTGCTTGTTGGCAGTGCACATTGAAGTTCAGAAAAACACATGTACTCACCAGCATTGCCTTTCAATGAATTTGTCACTTATCATAGGCTATGTAGGGGCATTGGCTTCAGTTATTAGTCCCTTGCCAAGTAACATGAGGTATTCGGTTGTCTACATTTCACTTACGTTCTAATCATTTTGACTAACACCAGAGTTACAGGAAATGTGTTAAGCACTAAGCAGGTTGTGGAAACTCAACAATGTACTGAGGTAGAGTCTATGCTGTTTTACTCCATTGCCTAATATTTATGTCCTAAGTCATTAAACCTGCTTGTTAAAGCTGCACTAGGAAAGATTTTATGTAAATATACATTATATTATATATATATTTATCAGCCTAAATCATGAAGTGGGGCTGCAACAGAGAGCGTCCCATCCCCACTAATTGAGTCACTGTAGATTCACCCTATTTGCCCAAACTATTATTAATGTATTGGTGTCGAGTATGGTCACTGGTGGTGGGACATCTTCTCTGTGCACAGGAAGTGACAAATCGAAACTTCAGAGCGGAATACAAAACTTGCTTCTAAACAGCAGCGAGTGAGCGCTCCGTCGAGAGAAAGCTGGACTCATCAGTCAGATTTTCCTCACCAAATTCACCCTCACCAGCCACTAAGAAAACATTTTGGTTTGAGGAGTGCGCAGTTTACTGACATCACATTACACGATTTTTGGGCATTGAAGACCTCAAAATTCAAACCGTTATCCCTCGCTGCCATTCGCAGCCACAAACGTGTGAAATTGCCTAGTGCAGCTTTAAGTTATCTTGTCTCTTGTAGCTCAAGTTAAAGGCCATATATGGATGCAATTTGGTTGAAGCTCTTCTACCTTGCTTTCAATGTCATTTCTCCCTGAGCTGGTGTCTGTTGGGGGCTGTGGGAGGCTGTCTTTAACAGCAAAAGTGTCACTTTGTTGTAGATGGGAGAGAGAAATATACAACCTCTCCACGGATATGTGACCTAGTAAGTACGGTCAAGGTCTTCTTTCTCTCACCCAATGTCCTGTCTTGAGCTATAGAATTTCAAAGCACCGAAGACGATTTGTCTTGTTACCACTTCATTCTCGGTAAATTTTCCCACCTTCTATGTTGCACCCCTAACACCCTTTCTCCCGAAAGGGCCCATTTCAAAGCATTGATGCTTGTTTGTTTGCTTTTTACCCGTATTACAATATGTGGTTTCTAGTTGTTGTGGTCCTCTTTGGTCTTGTAGGAATGTCTATTACTCTCATAAAGGACTCTTAACATGAAGGCTTTTATCCTCAGGTGAGGCTTCAGGTTCAGAATGTGGACAAACCTCTGTACCGTGGGACATACCACTGCTTCCAGTCCATCGTACGTCAGGAGTCGGTAAGCAAATATTTCCTCTCAGGCCTAGGCCTCTCTGTTTCTTGTGTATGGCTGTTCATGTTGTACTCAAGTAAGTATTCATTTGGTTACAATTAAGTAAGTAAGCAGCAGGTGCCATGTAGTTTTCACCATGTGCGTCTAACCATGCCAAGCCGAAAACCACCTGCTAGTTTAGCATGATCATTGAGCAGAATGGACCGTGCACGAATTAAAGTGTCCAGTTACAGTCCCATCTTTTAACACAGGCGTCAGTCAGCCTGTTCCTAACATGGGGGGCTGGGGGGGACATATCAGCTAGCCGGGGTCACCCAGGACCTTTTTTCTGCGTAGGCTAAATTAAGCTTTGGACATCTTGCCATTTTAGCCGAGTGGAGTATGCATGGTCTCTCGGAGTGAATTTGTCATAGCTCTTTCATATAGAGGTATAGGATGATATTGAATTCCACAGTACAATGCTGACATGTTGAGTGATTTCTTGGCTAAATATGAAAGTTCACCAGGTTAAAAACCTGCTCTTCCTTTCGTTAGCTGCCATAACTTGACATGCTATTGGAATGACAATGATAGTACAAGATAATGGTTAGGACTCAAATGGAACAGCAGGCCAGAGAAAAATATCTCTACTTGTTTTACTTTAGAGCAGTATCGGATTAGAGTTGCATCATTTTCAGCATTCCAGTGTCGCCTCTGCCACGATAGCTTCAAGGCCATAGAACATCATTTCACTTCATTCCTCTTTGAGATAAACATGTGAATTACCATTCCATTCATACTTCCCACGTCTTCTAACTTTCTCTCTGGTGTACCTCTCTTGTTAGTGTGATTGGATGGCGAGCACATTACTGTTACTCTGGACAGTTTTTGTCACTGCATCTCCTACACTACATAGCTATTACTTTTCTAAGCCATACGTTTTACAGTTTTTGAGATAATTATTTTTCCAACACTGACAGAATGTTCAGAAGGGGTGATGTCGTCAACTGCTGTGGACACACTGCACATTGTTAGCACACATTTATATACACATACACTTATATACACACACACACACACATAGACCATAGCTTTTTCAACAAGCATACTCACATTTTCATTCAGAAAATATACATAATCTAGTATTCATCTTAACGTCTCCCTTGTTTGAACCCTCATGTGCTCAAGTGTCCCTTGATATCTCTTCCTTTTCTGTGCCAGTTGACTGAAGTACCCCATAGGGCTGTGACCGTGTACACGGAAATGAAACCATAACCGTTAAGGAAAAATCCCTAACCGAAAAACGGATTTTCTTTAAAAAAAAAAGAACACTATGAAAGTGATAGTGAATCTAAATATAACCACCAATACACTATCAACAGTCATCAGAGAGCATTGTGCAAGGCAATACAGTATCTAACTAGTAATCAGCTAACTCACCATCAAGTAGCGTTGTAACGTTATTTACAGGTGGGACGTCCATGCAAGATGGACGGAACAGCTACTCCTCTTAGAAAGTTATTTTCTGGTCCTTGAATTAAATCATCCGGGGAAACATGCTCATCACACAACCTTATATCCTGTTTTCTAAGGAGGAGTAAATCCCAGTAACGCATGGCTTGGTACAACTCTCGGTTGTATAGTGGCAGTCTATGAAACGATTTCCCGACTGCGTCCGATATGGCACGTGCGCATATTGCAGGGATATAGTACGATACTTCAGCAAGGGAAATTATCAACGTTGTTGCTAGTTTCATCTTGTTTGTTGTGTTGTGTTTGTGAAATTGAAACTCTCCCCCTCACATACTAGCGTAATCGCGTTCCTCTCGAGCCACCGTAGTCACAGAACTTGAATGGCTAGAACAGCAGTGAATCTATGGGAGGGAGGGCTACAGCGACCCCTAGCGGTTATATAGCACAATAGCACCGACCTGCGGTCAAAATTCACATGAATCCTAAAACGTGTACACGTTTACACGGCGAAAATTGCCCCCAGTAAACGTGTAGAGATTTTTGTACACGTTCACATCCCTAGTACCCCATATCAATTTATTTGTCCCCACGCCAAGTATGTGAGTGTGTGCATGCGTGCATATGCCCTCACCCATTCCCACTAATGCATTTCTTTCTGTCCATAGATGTTAGGTCTGTACAAAGGCATCGGCTCTCCAATGATGGGGCTGACCTTCATCAATGCCATAGTGTTCGGCGTCCAGGGCAACGCCATGCGCATGCTGGGCCGTGACACACCGCTGAACCAGTTCCTTGCTGGAGCCTCTGCTGGAACCATCCAGTGTGTCATCTGCTGCCCCATGGAGCTGGCCAAGACACGCATGCAGATGCAAGGGACCGGTGAAAAGAAGTCCAAGAGGAAGCTGTATAAGAACTCCCTGGACTGTCTGGTGAGAATCTACAGGAAGGAGGGAATCCGAGGTATCAATCGCGGCATGGTGACCACACTGATCCGTGAGACACCAGGTTTCGGTGTGTACTTCCTGGCTTACGACACCTTGACGCGCTCCCTGGGCTGCGAGCCAGAGGACCCTTACATGATCCTCAAGCTGTTGTTTGCTGGTGGAATGTCTGGTATCGCTTCCTGGCTCTCCACCTATCCCGTGGATGTGATCAAGTCCCGTCTCCAGGCGGACGGGGTCGGCGGGGTCAATCAGTATAGCGGCATCATGGACTGTGTCAGGCAGAGCTTAAAGAAGGAAGGGTGGAGGGTGTTCACACGTGGTCTAACGTCCACTTTGCTCCGTGCGTTCCCGGTGAATGCCACCACATTTGCCACTGTGACTCTGTTCTTAATGTACATGCGCAATGGGGAAGAGTGCGGCATTCCAGACTGTGAGCCACAGGCCGTCCCCCTGCAGCCTCTGCAGCCACAGGCACAGCCAACCAGCATGTAACCTGGTTTAGGATCCCGTGTCAGTGGTGGAGCCCTCTGCGCGGCAGTGAGCAGTAATAAAGCAATCAGCAAATCTGTTTTGCCTCGCATGGCTTTGATGGCTGTGAGGAAGTATAGAGGGAAGTTGCAGCTTCATGCTGATCTGTGATCTGTTTATCGTTTTCCACAGTATGGCAAAGGTGAACTGATTCTAGGTAAGCATCTGTCCAAGGAGACTCAGTCCTTGGAGCTTCTGCCAAGTGACCACTTGTAGTAGCTTCAGTCCATTAGGAAGCTGTTATTTAAATAATATATATTTTCAGATGAAAGCTGTACGTGTAAATATGGTCTCTTAAAAGTCCTTGGTTTTGTACAGAGCAGTTTTTTTGTTGTTTAGTTTTAAGTAATTTAGGAAAATTGACAGTTACCATGACAGTTACAGTGACAGATACAATTACACTGCCTGGCTTACCCCTAAGAATTTATGGTCAAATAAACACTTAGTTTTTAAAGCTGTGGTCATGCTATGAAGGAGTATTCATCCAGAATTCATATTAAAAAGATCCCTGAAGTTGTAGAGTATGCAAAGTTATTTTAATTACCAAGAGGAAGAGTTCAAACCTTCTGTGTCCTTGTGAATGCGCAAACATTTGTACTCTTCCTCTTTGCAACCTTCATTCATTGACTTCAGTGCGAGTTAAAGAATGACATTTGACATGATGAGTTTGAAGTAGGTGAACGCTCTGTTATATTTTCTCCAAGGTGCCTAGTCCACGTCAAGTTGTCAAGTTACCATTTACCTCCATAGTGTGAACACAACATGTCAGTCTTCATCGTAATGGTTACAAAGGCAGCCTTATACATGTACAGTACATGTATGTAGATATTGTTGTATTTATATGTATTTATGGCTTTGTCTGAGGTTACACACTGTATGTAGTGAAATGAAACTTTCCTATGAAAAGTCATGTTACTGCAGAGTCCCAGTGATTCTTCAAACTAGTGATCCATAAAATATTTTCTAGCGTGGATCCTGTTGAGAGGTGTCTGTTGAGTTTTTAATCAAGTGAAAGGTTATGATTGGCTTTCTCGGCGAAATTTACAGGGTTAGACATTGGCTATTGCAGTCTCCACACTGACTGCAACTTAGTCTGTACTCTGGATATAGGCCAAGCAAGCAGATGCTTCATCCAGATACAAACTATTTGGATCACATGTGAAAAAATTAATTGTTGACTTGATGCTGTGTTTTTCCCTGCAATGTTTTATTTTATTAACGTTCCTTTGATACAATCATTGTCTAAAACCAAATCTGACACACTTATCAGTTTTGCTGTTCTGTACATTGTACTGTGTCCAAAGAAAGCACCTTATGGTAATCATTAGAATACTAATATCCAATTAGCACTTGTAAGGTGCGTGGGGATTTCATTTTCCACTTTACAGTCACTTTAAGTTAATTTCATTTTTTATATTTGAAATTCCCACCGATTTAAGATTGTTAGTGTAGACGAAAATTGCTAACTTTTTTTAATGGATGGGCTTTTTAAAATTCAAGATAAACTCCCTATCCATTGAGGTAAAAAGGAGATTAAGTGTCAAATGCAGCATGACCTTCATCTGAACAATCTAATAACCTAAATGATGAGGCCTTCATCTCAATCTAGTAACCTAAATGATGAGTTGTACAAAGACATCACATGAAGTCTACACTGTGAATTTGGCCTTGTGTTTTGCCTGTATATTTCTCTCTATTTCAAGTGTAAATGTCTGAAATCTCAGTTGGCTGCTGAGAGCTTAATACAATCCTGTATTTTCCTTGTTTGTCACTGTTACATATATTAAAGTCTTGAAACAGTTGTGCATTTTCTAAATTAATCTAGCTTGGTCTGACTGTACTGGTTGGATGATACATGATTGCTGACGTCTTTGTAAAAGGGCTGCTGATAATGTCTGATAATGTTGCTTGTGTGTTCTGTACTTGTTTATATGTAGTATTTTGCATCAAAGCAGCATGTACAGCATTAGTTCTCTGAAAGAGAAATAAAAGCCAGATATTGTTTTTGTCATAATTTTCTGAAAGATGAGCTTCTTGGTAATGGTGCTACTACAAGAGTAGGTTCTGCATTTGTCATATTAATATCAGCCACTCAGCAGTTAAATGAGTTTCCATGATATTTTCCAGATCATACAAGTGGCCCTGGAGAACTCCAGTAATCCAGCAACCTGCTTTGATTCTTTGCACTAACAAAGAGGTGATCCCTCGTGTTTAATTAACACAATACTAATAACCTAGTGACATGGTGTGATTACTGGTATGAATACTAGCATGATCCCTGACCCTCTCTGCTGTTGTACAATGGAAATTAATATTCATTTTTTCCCTCTCCTCACCAAATGGGTGCAAAATACACCGTAACACAAGAGCTTTGTAAATCAGGCCCTCTCCTTTCCATTATGGTTTTACTCTGACAAGCAGATCACTGCCATATCACAGAGGATGTTATAATTTGTCCACTGGGTATGTTGAATCTTTCTATCGTTTAAGTGGAGGAATAGAAAGCCATTTTAACAATAAATTATGTTCGCTGTCATTGTCATGTATGAGATGAACGGCTGGCCTCTAGTGGTGATAGGTCGATATCACAGGTTTTGACTGAAGTACAGGTTCACCCAAACTTACCAAGGTGGGACACAAGACTTCACAATACAATCAAGTAGAAAAATAGTACTGTTTTATTAATGAAATTTGACACTACACATTTAGTCCTTTATTCAAGGTTTGGATTGTAAACCTATGAATCCATTATTTTAACAAAAACAGTAATAAGTTATTCAAGTGTCAATCAAATATTGATTACTTTCTTTAAGGATTTTAATCAAATCACAATATTGCCTTAACCCTATCTGACAGGGTTAGTGCCAGTACAAGTCTCAAGGGAAACACTACTCACTTTAAAAATTCCTACATGTTATAAAATAAATGCTATATGTTATATAGGAACAACCCTTGGTATAACATACACATTGAGTTGAGTGGTATTCCCCTTTAACTTATTGTGCAAGAAAGTTGAGCCATTATACTGAGTCCCCTTTCATTCGGGTACAACATCAGATAAAGAGCCGTTACGTAGCATAGTAGCAATTGGTGTGTTTTGATCCCTGGCGAGAGGATGCCAATGAGTATGGAAGTGCAAAGGAACGGATAGTGAGAGGAGACTGAAGACTGAAAGTAGTACGGAAAAAAGGAGGGCAGGTAAATGTAAAAAGAGGGAAGGGGAAAAAAGAAGTAAGGAATACAAGGAATGAATGGGAGAAACGGAATTGAGACTGGAATTCACATAGTGGCTTTTCGTTCACGCCGCTAGCTGTTCTTCCTTGGTATGGATGCGTTCATGAGGAAGGAGTCGCAGGAGTAGCGCAGGCAGCGGTAGATCTCCTCAGCTCTGGACCGACTCATACCCCCTCCCTTCTGTATGGCTTCAATGGAGCTGCAGGAGGGAGGAGGATGGGAGGAGGAGGAGAGGTTATAAATACAGGAGGGGAAAGAATGGACTAAAATCTCTATCTCCATGTCTTTACAAACAGATTTTCTTTCAGGCTACATGTCAAATCAGCAATAGAACCAATTCAATTCAGTCTGAACAAATCAGATCCTGGTGCCTGTAACTTTAGCCAAGCATGATGGTCTTGTCTGCTCTCTTTGCCGTACTATACCTTCTCTGATGTTCATGCCACTTAAGAACACATGAAGAAATAGCTGAATATGAGCATCAGCGTTTTGGGGATTGTTTCCTGTAGTTGGTTTGGATTACGTTCTCACTAACAAACTGCACTACAGTTTGCTTTGAAGAGGACTAAGACCCACACTCTCAGTCTCGTTGCGGTTATTTGGTGCGTAACTATGTTCGAATGGCTCACCTGCCTCCAGAGTTTGAATAAACCGCTCCAAACATGCTTGTTGTGAACACACCCTAAAAACATTTCCCTTACCTGTTTATGAGGTGGGCAATTGACCCGAAGTTGTGGCTCATGTTGAGGGCATGGGCATAGCTGACTGAGGGCAGGGTTAAGTAGAACTGCAGTGCCTGCTGCCTGTGCTGCCCTTTGACCTCCAGGGGTACAGCAATGCCGTGGCCTTTCCGCTGCTCCAGCCGTGCCAGCTCTGCCAACAAGGTGGCACTCTCTTCAGGGCCGTCGCTCCACAGCAGACGCACCCCTGTACGCACCAGCGCAGCCACCGTGCTGTCGTAGTAACGCGTTCGCTGGAACGGACGTGACGCCTCACCTGGCATGACAATTAGCAGGAAATGAACACATAGATGTAATCTCTCACAGTAAACCAAAGCGACGGCCTTACTCTGTTCACTAAACATCTGTGTACTAAAAATAGTTACAAAATTACTTAAAATTAGTCATCAAAAGCTTCATCAGAAGGCTGACTGACCTGGCTTGGTGCGGTCCTTCTCCACCACCAGGCAGACGCGCTCAAACAGGCCCTGCAAGCCGCTCACCCTCTCTGCCAATCGCTTCCGGTTCTGCATTGCGGCCAAATCCGATTGGCTGTGCTTCTCCACCGCCATGCGGTTGCTGACGATGAAGTAGCTACCATCCAGTGAGCAGACATGGACAGTGGCGGCGTGGTGCTGACGCAGGCTGGTCACCAGCTCCACTCCGCTACTGATGCAACGACTATCCACCAAAATAGAAACGGGCCCAGATGGAGCAGGGGGCTCGCCTATAGACAAAGCCTGTCCGGCGGCCTTCTGAGGCTGATGCATGGAGGAGGAGGAGGAGGTGGAAGGAGGTGCCTGGAAAAAGTAAAACAAACTTAAATGTGGATCATTTTGAGTTTTCATGACACCCCCCAAGTATCTGGTTTAATAAAACATCCAATACAATATCTTGTGTGCCTTCATAATACCTCGTACATTTGGATATAGTGTATGTATGACCCTATAGGCAGGTGTGTATATGTCCCATCTTGTTTCCTATTACCTGTGGTGGGTTCCTGGAGGCTAACAGGGACTCGGACTCCTCAAAGTCCAGCTGGTCAGACAGCAGAGCCTGGTTTTCTAACCTCTGGCGACACCTGCAGGAGAGAGTAAACAATGCACTAGTTGATGAGCGTGTGTGTGTGTGTGTGTGTGCGTGTGTGTGTTTGTGCGTGCGTGCGTTTGTACATATGTGAATTGAATTACCTCTCGTTTCGCTGGTCCTCATTTGCTGATCCTCTCTGTCCCCTACTCAGCGATGAGACCTTGGCTGCTATGGTCAAAGAGGAGGAGGGAGCTTTCTGCTGCTGTGGGGGCTTGTTGGACGCCAAGTCCTGCTGTACCACCTTTGGCCTGGGGACAGCAACATCCCCTTCGGTCATCAGACTGCTCTCTTTAACAACTTCCTCCGTCTCCTCCTCCTCACTGGAATCATTTATGCGTATGATTCGGGAGCGCTTGGTTTTCACCCCAGCTGTATGTTGGGGAGCGCTCCTCTGCTCTGTCGGGGATTCAGCCCCAGTCCTAGCCCCGGCCCCGGCTCCGGCTTTTGTCCTGGTTTTGCGTAGAAAAGCTCTGCGTCTGGTGGCGTACTGCTTCCTCCCATCTACGTACGAGTCCTCGGGGATAAGTTCAATGCCATCTTCTTCAGCCTCTTCCTCGCTGCTCTCCAGCTCCTCCACCTCACTGCCCACCACAAAGCTGTCCTCTGCATAGGTTTCATCCATCTCAGGCACCTGGGACCAAAGGTTCGGGTTAGGGACATAAATTGGAGCTTAAGTCAAGATTTAGACCATAGCTTGGCTAAATTGCTTGATATTTTGTCTCTTCTTAAGTTTGTTATTTACATCATCTGTAAATACATACAGTTGTGCACAACACAAATCAGGCAAAATCAACTCTGAAAGGCTTTTTCATAAGAGTAACTCTGAGAATAAAATATACATTGTTCCATGTACCTGGGAGAAGATGTCCATGTTGTGGTGCTTTTTGTAAACCATTTTGAACTTGCCAGCGACTGCAGGGCTTCTCACTGACTTCATGTACACCCCATGCATCTCTGAGTCTGGTAGAGAGAGGAACAGACAGGAAGCCAAAGTGTGACTGTCATGGCAGGATTCCCTCGGCCTCCTCAAAATGAAATACTTCAAGCCCTACATCAGTTAACTGACTTTAAATCTAATTCATTCAAGTCTAAGATAACTTCTGTAAGTGTGAGTCAGAGTCACTCATAAATGAATAAGAAGTACATGCTGGGTATCGTGGAGGATGATACTGGTCTGGGAAACTCATGTTAAGCACAGTGCTGTACCGTTGAGTCCCTGGGATAAGTGTGTGTTGTCCACCACGAAGCCGTCAAGAGACTGGTTCTGGTCTTCACCATCTTCTTCATCAGATGACACCTCGGCCCCCTCCTCCTCCTCCGACAGCTCTGCTTCCTCATCCAGGAAGTGACGGCCTCCTCGGCATATGGCACGCTGACAAAGGAACAATGGAAAATGTCAACGAATACTGAATGTGTCCATGCAACTGACAGACGTTTATAAAAACGTGAAATTTTCACGTAAGCAGGAAGGTGTCATTTTTGGGTAAATGTTAAATCTGTTTGCCGTGTGTGGTGAAGAGTATTTCTTAACACAGTCTGCTTTGGTCAAATGTAATGACTAGGGTCACTGAAGTTATTTTTCCTCACTTTCACTACTCACACAGTTACCGCTCTCTGGCTTAAGTGGAAAATATCTAGGCCAAGCAGGGAATTTCAGTGGAATCAGAAACAAACATGTCCTGAGCTGTTTTGCGATCTATACACGTTTTCCTTCATTGCGCTCAGTGAAATGAAAAAGTGAAGAAATAAATGAGATCAATCAGATTCAGAACACAGCGTCCAGCAGGGCCACCTGTTGCCAGACAGACCTTGTCTTTGCCCCGGGGGACGCGCTGCCTCACGGGTCCCTGTGCTGTGGGTTTACATATGAACGCCGAATCATTCTGGAAGTCATCATCGGACACAGCTTCCCCCTCTGTTTCATCAGACTGGAAAACAATTAGAAAGACAAGTCAGTCCAATAATGTACTCTACTCTGTGATGGTTTACGATACTGCATATTATTAGGACTTATGGAAATCATTATAAGTAATGCGGAGAGTAAAGATATCATCATTAATATCAACTGTGCCGAATCAGTTAAACCATGTGGCATGCTATAATGTTAATGAAGCAAATCTTACTATATTAAGTGCGGCTGCATTTTTCCTGTTCACTAGCAGAGGGGAGTCCACATCACTGAAGATCTTGGACTAGCAGAGACAAAACATATTATATGCATTATACATATATACACACACATATATTTTGTGTTTGTACACAGAAAAAGTACTTATAATCTTTTAAGCTAAAATATTTAAACAAAAGCTCCCTCTGAAAGGCGGGCATAAATGGGACAGAAAAAAAAAGCACATCATAGATCTGCTAAGAAGTCTGCAAGCTGGTTGTCATGACAACTGCAGGTACCCAGGACATGATGGATAGAGGCATACTGAAACGTCGGTATCAGATATCTCCCGTCTTGGTAGGTTATACAGCACCGTAACACAGAGATGAACTGATCATTCCTATTTGTCTTCTTGAAAAGCTCGCCGTCTAATACCGTCATGATGTTGAATTTGTAATACTTACAAAGATTAATGAAAGAAGTGAGTATCTTTTGTCACCATTTGAAAGGAAAAAATACAGGTCATGTGTGTCACTTTGTGTGATAATGTGGAACTGAGTGTGTATCAACAGGCCTGACTCACTGCTTCTGGAGAAGACAAGGGGTTGGCCTTGGTCTGATGTCTTCTTTTATGAACCACAACTTCATCCTCACTGTCACTGTTACATTCCCCTGAGAAGGGCGGTGAGACACACAGAAACATGCAGGGATCTTGACAGCAGGTTCGGATTTGAGTGGGGCAAAACAAAGTGATCCGACATAACAAAACTTGAGGCTGAAAAACTGTATTTATTTTTAGAGTAAACCAACCTGGATGAGGAGGGGGGTCGAGCACAGAGACAGATTCCTGACGCAAACTGTCTTCCACGCCCGAGGTCTTCTGCCTGGCTGTGACCCCTCTCTCGGCCTCAGTGGCGCGACCCTCCTGTTGTCTCCTTTTCGAGCTGAAGGGTGAAGAGGGGCGGCGAGGCCCAGAGGGACCGGGCATGAGTGTCCGCCTCACACCCCGTGATGTGATTGGAGATGGGAGAACCCCACCCTTAGAGGTCAAAGGTGACGTCAGAGGAGAGGTAATTTCTCTCTTCCCATGCTCCGACAGGGTTAGGGGTGTAGACAGCTTGGATTCACTGGACCGTACACTCGGTCTACGGAAGCTATAACAGGGAGTGGAAGAGCCAGAGATGGCCGGCAGAGACACTGTGGAGGCAGCCGCTACTTCCTGCTTTTTAGGCCTGGGAGAAGTTGTCATAGATGGGGCAGGAACAGCCTCTACTTCATCCTCAGACTCCTCCAGTGAGTAGCCAAGGTTAAAGTTGACAGAGAAGAAGTCTTGGGAGCTGTCAAATGACGTAGGGTTTTGTTGCAATGTAGGAGATATACAATGGCTTGTATTTACCTTGTCTGCCGTGGAACTGTCTGTTGCTGCTGTGTGTGTCTCCAATATATCAGTTTCTGTTGTGTCACCTTGTTTCGTCTCCGGACAACGCGTAGTGTTATGGGCGTTTGTAGCCCTGGGTGTGAGTTTGGTGTGCAAGGTGTGAGTAATGTGCTTTGTGTTGTGCATGCGGGCTGTCTCATGTGGGTGCATTGTGTTTAATCTACATGTGCTGTCAGTTGAGTGTGTAGTGCTGAGTGTACTCATGGGGGTGTGTGTGTGTGAAGTGTTTGATGTCTTTTCCGCGCCGTTAGCGATATGCTCAGCGCTAGGTGATGTATTGGGTGTGATGCAGTCTTCAGGTGTGGGGATGTCTGGCATGGTCATTTGCAGGAACGCGTCTTCATCCCCAAACAGATCCATGCTCTCATCCATCTTAGATCTGCACTGCTGCACATGAGCCGGAGGCTGAGGATGAGGGGGGCGATGGAGGTGAGAGCCCCTTTCCTCATCCATACCATCATCCGCCAAGTCTGGCATTTCCTCATTCCTAACATCATCCCAACTGTCGTTCTCCTCACTCCTGCCATCGTTCTTATTTTCCATGTCCTTGTTCTTTTCAGCACCCCCATCAACCAGTTCCTCCATGGAGTCATTGTCAATCTCATCGTCCATCTCCTCGCCGTCATCCCTGATGTCATGATTATCATTTAGCGCTTCGCCCCCAAAGACCTCATCCCAGCTCGGACTGCCGGCCGCTACGCCGCCCCCGTCAACCAGAGGTTCAGAGACTGGAGGTGAGTGGGGGAAGAGTAGCTGCTGCGGCTGCTGATGAGGTGAATCATGATAGACTTTATTGTCCTCTACATCCATTGGAGCCTCATCTGACTCGGCCCTGGGGGAGGCATCGTCATCGTCATTCATCATCGACTCATCGTCATCCACATCCAGGGCAAAGTTGACCTGGAATGGCTGATGAAGCCCCTCGACCTCCTCCACTCGTTCGGGAGAGGGAGGAAGTGATGTGACGGTAGTGGCGGCTGGCCCAGGGTCGTACAGTGAAGCCTCTAAGTCGAAGGTCAATGATGGTGGAGACCTGGACAGGAGCTCCGCCACGTTGGCCAGGATGACCCTCAGACTCTCAGCTCTCTGTCTCCCTGGGAGGAGTGTGGCGGGGGAGGAAGCAGCAGAATCCCATTTAGGAAGATAGAACATGGCCTGAAGTTCAATGTCTTTGTCTAGGCCAGGCTCAGTATTGTCCATTTTAGTGATCAGCTGTGAAATATGGTCTAAATTTAATGGATCGCTGACTGTACTCTCTGTTTGTTCAATATCCTTGCCTGGAGATCGGATCTCTGTACTGTCAATCTCCTCAGTAACCATGACACAGTCATCATCCATGTCAGCGACTGGACGGCCATTGTTTGAGGGGAGGGGACAGAATGTCTCAAGTCCTGAGTGATCTCTGATGTCATCAAAAGGTGCCTCAGTATCACATTCTACAGGAAGCTTGTGCTTTATCATGGTCAATGGGGAAACTAACCCCATTCCTCGTGTATTCTCCCTCTCTCCTTCCTCATTGATACATTCCAGGTCAGACAAAGAGGGGCGAGAGGGCTTGAGTTTACTCTTGGTAGTTTTGGTGCAGGTCTTTGCGCCCTTCTGTCTCTTCCTGTAAGTGGTCTTGTCCAGCTGTCCATCCTTTGTTTGGTCAGCAGCATCAGCTTTGTGGAGGTGAGGAAGAAGCTCCTGTTCATAAGTACACTCTCCCTACAACACAGACACACACACACACAGACACAGAACAGTCGTATAAGAAAATGTAAGAGAACCAAGGTCAGGCAGCTGAATCAGCCAATGGACTTGCCAACCATTGTAAGACACATGTGTTAGTCAGGGCAGCCAATTTACCAATCAAAGTGGTTGTCACTTGTGTCGGGAATCCAATGTCCAAGATGTAATAAGGAGCACATACAAAATTTGGATATGTAACATTTCTTTGTATTTCCCAAACTACGAGTAAGAATATCTTGTGGCAATTACGGTACAGTAGGCTACGTTTGTTCCTGAAGAGCTGACACGGTTTTCACTCTGCAACAGCTTCATATTAATGTCATTTATAAGATGCTCTGTACAGTGGCCGACGGGTGCAATCGCACTCCAAGGTCCCAAAGCAATTGTATTAAGAGAAACACGCTGCAACTTCAGAAACGATGGAGTCAAAAACACATGAAAATACAGTGTTTTGGAAGCGGGAAGAAGAAATATCGAATAAAGAGGCGATATAAAAAGGTAAATATAATTATTTTTATTTGGCCTTATAAAAAAATACAAATATTTACCTTTTTTACAGACTCAGAGGACAGACAGGGTCTCTCCTCTCTCTCTGACTTTGCATCGTTTCTGAATTTGCAGAGCATTTCCTGTTAATGTAGTTGCTTTGGCATTTTGCAGCGTGTTTCTTCTTTAGCAGCACGTTTCTGTTGTTGTATTTGCTTTGTATTTTCGTATGTGTTTTTGATTTTGCATCGTTTCTGAAGTTGCGGCGTATTTCTCTTAATGCAATTGCTTTGGGCCCTTGTAGCGCGTTTGCACCCGTCGGCCACCGTAGCTCTGATCCAAAGTAACCAATACAATGGACTCGTTTAGCCTA
>OMLI01030307.1:0-19746 GCA_900302605.1 Rondeletia loricata | reverse complement strand
GGATGTGCACATCGTGATGTCACATTTTAGTGGGCATCGCCCAACCCTAGCCCTCCTATTACCAACCACAAAGAAGAGAGATAAAAAACAAGCAAGTGCCTCCCAACTGCTGAGCTAGCTTTCTATGACCTCTACCAAGAAGAGAACTAAGGACAACTGACCACAAACTCATGAGACAAGGTTGTTAGAGTGGTGTCCAAGTAATAAGAGCTTGGCTGGGGCTGAGCTCCACCCTGGGAGTGTGAATGAGCAAGGCTGTTACTTTATAACTTACTTATACTTATAACTTATAATCTGCAGTACAACTGAGGGTGGACTGTCCATTGAATTGGGGGGGGGGCGTCTTAAAATCACTGTGCTTTGAGAAGCAATTAGTGACATAAGATTAAAACCATAGCTTTTAAATTTGTGTGGGATGACCCTGGCTGGAATAATTGGATTGAAATGTAGTCAAATGATGGATATGGATTTAAATCCCAATTAGGCAGCTCCACACAATTTTAGATCATCAGGGTGAAAACCTTGCATTAAAAATCAGCTGGGAGCTGCACTCACAAGTTGAAAGCTGCATCTTACATGTTACTCTTTCTTCATTCATAGATCCTTCTAGGGTAATATATCTACATTCATAGATCCTTCTGGGCATGGGGGGCACAACAGGACTGTCAGTCTGTCATTCTTCACAGACATAAAGTTCACAACTATTCAATCCATTTTGGATGAATTACAATAACCCATCCTTGCCTGAAATTAAAGATTAAGAGTAAGAAACACCCTTTGTAAATAGCTTATTGTTATATAAGTCTAGATAAGGCCTCAAATAGCACGGCACACAATTTTAATATTCTGCTGTGGCAGTTGGCTAATATTTGAGTTGCTCTACTGCTGCTATTAGCAAGGACAGTCAACACCCCATGATTACAGTGATCCAAGAATGTCAAAAACAGTAATTTGACATTTGTAGAGAGGACAGGCCACACAAAAAAATGGTGTCCATGAAAGGCTACAGTATACATGTAGGTTGAGTGAAACAGTTTGAGCTCACTTCATTAAAGGCCCTATATGTACGTTTTCGGCCAAAATTAACATTCATTTTGCGTTTTTTATTGCCAATGAGTAAATTCTCCGTAACTAATGAGAACTAATGAGACCAGCCTTGTCTCTCTCTGTTCAGCCGTTCAGTCTCTGTAGTCTCACGCACGCACGCACGCACGCACGCACGCACGCACGCACTTGCCAGGAGCACGTGTAAGAGACTGACTGCAGTTCCCCTAACGGCCACTGTCATACACTGTCAGTAAGAGTACCAACTTACATATAGGGCCTTTATTATCAATACACAGGAATATAAAAAATGATTCATTAGTTGAAACTTTGGTTGAAGTTCCAGTGCTTTAGATGATAGTGGGGAGGGTATGACCAGGATTGTCTACTTTTATAAACAATATTCCTTGTTATGGCCTTGGCCTAATACTCAAGAGGCTAGCACAAACCTAATTAATATCTGAAATACTAACTTAAAATGTGCCTCCTTCTTTAGGATTTAACAGGCTGGCCACTTATTGTACACTAATAGCTATGGTGGTGGACCACTAAAAACACTTTGGATCACCAGCAAAGAAGGGATGTGTAGTTTAGCCTGGCCAAAGCCATACAAGACATGATGTGCCCTTCTGAAATGGGATAGCCTACTGTGTATAGGCTTACACCAGCATAGCACTGCATCAATTTCCACCCATCTGTGACCAATACAAGTGAATACCAGAGGTCATCCTATTTAGCTCCATGGGTTTTGCTAGTCTGCACATGGAGGTTCTCACGGTCACTCCCAAATGGCCTGCAAAAACGGAGGCCTGTATGTAGCCCATCATTCGTTTTAACTCTCCACACTGACTTTTCACTGAAGACCTATCAGTCTATACTGTACTCCTGTAAATGTCAGAGACAAACTCAGTGGCCACTTTATTAGGCAAACAACACAGTCCTCCAGACAGTGAGTCACGTGCAAATACAACATAAGTATAAAGCACACAGACAGGGTCGGGAGGTTCAGTTACAGTTTGACTAAAAGTTTGACTAAATGTTAGAAACGGCAAGATGTGTTATTTAAGCAACTTTGAACATGGTATGATCGTTGGTGATCTTCAGTGTATCTAGAGTTTATCAAGGATGGTGTGATAAACAAAACACATCCAATCAGCTGCAGTCCTGAGGGCGACAACACCTGAAATTCAAATTCAAAAAAGCTTTATTGTCCATTTCGGTTAAAAAATTGAAATTGGTCTTTGTCTCCATAAGTAGCTCGGTTACAGAAAGCACAGTATAACACAGTAAAACACAGATGAGAGAGGTCAGAAGAGAATGGCAAGACTCACAAGCTAACAGGCAGGCCACAAGTATGCAAATAACAGCTTAGTACAATAGTAATGTGCAGAATGGCATCTCAGAACACAACCTGTCAAACCTTGAAGCAGAGCTACAGCAGCAGAAGACATGCCGGATTCTACTCCTGTCAGCTAAGAACAAGAAGATGAAGCTACAGTGGGCACATGATCACCAAAATTGGATGACTGAAGAGTGGGAAAATGCTTCTGAATCTGACGAATCCTGGTTTCTGTTGTGACATGCTGATGGCAGGGTCAGAATTTGGCACAAACAATCCTGCCTGGTGTCAACAGTACAGGATGGTGGTAGTGTAGGGGATGTTTTCCTGGCACATATGAGGCCCCTTAGTACCAATGGAGCATCATTTGAATGCCACACAGCATACCCAAACATTGTTGCTGACCAGGTGTATCCCTTCCATTGATACTTCCAGGAGGATAATGTGCCAAATTGGAAACAGGAATTGACAGTGACTTCAGTTTACTCCAATGACCTGCACATTTCTCAGATCTCAACCCAATAGAGTACCTTTGGGATGAGGTTGAACAGAATGTTTGTAGCCTGAATGTGCCACCAAAACTCTGCTGGAACCGCATGATGCTATTGAGTCAGCCTGGACCAAGATCATTGTGGAACATTTCCGGAACCTTGTTGAATCCATGCCTTGAAGAATTCAGGCTGTTCTGTAGGCAAAATGGGGGTCTGACTCCTAGGACTAGCTAGGTGTATGTAATAAAGTGGCCACTGAGTGTATGTAAGCTTTTTTTGAAGGTTTTAGTAAAAACAAACAAAACACACACTTTGTATGACAACTAAGTGCACCTAGGAAATTCCAACATTGCTGCCGTGGCAAGGCTGAAGCCTGTCTGTCTTGCACCTTAGTGATGCTACAGTTCAGCGGAGATATACTAGTATTAGCAATGATACTCACTATAAACAAGAATCTCAGTGTCAAGATTAACTTAACAGAGGACTGTCCTTACCACCTTCAGCCTTATCTTAAAATCATCCAGCATTGTGTGAATGGTAGCGTTGCGTTAAAAAGGCAGTAAGGCATGTCTTGTGTGAACAACAGAAACTACCTTTACCGGAAGAACGAATCAGGCAATGTTTGGGATTCATGTGTGAAAGGGGCTATTGTTACAGTACTAAGAGCTAGAGTAATTATTTCAACACCTGGAGAGGTCATGAGGCAATGTAATGCAATGCAATACAAAACAATATTGCTGCCTCCAGTATAGTGTTATTTGTAGAGGCCAATCACAATTAGATTTTCCAAATGAAACAATAACATATTGACAGCGGTTCTTATGTTGCATTCTCTTTTTGATGACTAAATGTATCCCAATCCACCATAAATACCCTAAGAGCATATGGAAAGCTCACTGCATCTGTAGCTGGCTTCATTGGGCACCTTACAGACAAACCCAGCCCACAACACTAGAATTCATGGAGATAACGACCTAGTCATTTTAAACCCAGTTAAGGTGTGTGAGCAAATAATCCAGTTTATTATTAAACGAATTTAGAGCCAAAACATGAATACAAATATTTAAAAAATATAAGCAATACAATGAAGGCAATAAAAAGTCAGCAAAAGGCAATAAAAAGTCAGAGACAATATATTGAGAATGATCACTGCATACAAACAGTGAACGTCCTCGCATGTCAACAATCTCTCATATTGTTTGACAATGAATCCACTGTTTCAGCAATTTGTGTTGCCCAACTAATAACTTTTATTTAGTGGGAAAGAACAATGTTTGGCAAACTAAGAAAGAAGTTGTGACTACTAGCACATCAACATGCCAAGATGAGAGCGACGTTACTGACAGCAAACACAGACTTGTTAAAAGTTAAAGGAAAGTTAAAAGAAAAAACATCTTACGCTTTGTTGCATTGATGAGATTCTTCCCATCCTTGTACAGTTCTTTGATAAACCTGTTAGTCTTGTCCAACTCTGCTTCGTGTGCCTTTATTTTCTCCCTGAAGCTGGGGCTGTCCAGATAGCACTCGCTAAACTCCAGCGGGTGTAGTCCCATTTCTTTGATCGGTTGCTTGCTGAGTTTGCTAGCACAGGAACCTGGTCAAAATGTGGCTTATTCTGTAGCTAGCAAACTAGCGTAACAATCAAAACAACGCTTTTTTCGCTGGTAATTTCACTTTGGAACCTAGTATGGAAAACCATAGCTACGCGAAGTAGCAGTTAGCTAGTTAGCTAGCAAGGTAACTTCGGACACAGACGCATGGGTTTTGTTCCACAATTGTCAAATTACGCGAAGAGGTAAGAGTTAAATAATCATGACAATAGTACGGTATCAGATGAAGTATTTAACGGTAGTCAGTTTACTAGAGTTGTCAGAATACCATGGTTGTTGTATCCAAAGTTCTACTTCATTACACGTAGTCCTCCTAGCAAAGTGACAGATTGAGAAACTCCACTGACATCTGTGGGTGTGTAGCAAAAGTTCTACCAGAGCGTATCAAGCCAGAGCGAGAGGTTTCCCTCCTACCTACTTCCGGCTTCGCTTAAATTCCAGAATACATCCCGTTTGTTTTCGGTGGGGAGTCAACGAGATGTCTCACACTCGGTCCAATATATTTTTTCTGCGAGAGGCTTATTTAATTTGGCCAAACACCGTATTGTTTAATGTCTTATTGAGCTACCGATAACGTTGTAAACACTAGACATATCTTTAAAACCATAAAAAAAATGATTTGGTTTAGCGGGTGCTCCTGTTTTGCGCATGCGTGGTATGGTAAAAACTATTCATATGGGGTTTCCATAGGCTGGAATAACATGTGAACTATCTTGGTAGGTGAAATATGATCTTTGGTTGCACTCCTCCTACGAGGACTTCTCTGTCATTGGCTCCCCTGGCGTCCACAACACTGCTGGTGTTATATTTAATTACATTTATTTTAGAATCTGAGAAAAACTATTATTCAACGTGTTTCCCTGATTCCATATAGAAAATAAGACTAGATTGTGGCCACAAATATCCGAGATACATAAACTTCAGTACAATTGGACGTGTGGAACTTTGTTTTACTTGATGTGTTTCTCTCCGAGTCTTTTTTAGCGTGCGGACATGTTTCTTGCTCAAACATCCTTGCTCAGACCCAGACGCAGATGTGAAATACATGATTCTTTGATGAAATGTACTTAACAGTTGTATGCTGTAGCTTGCTAACATCGCATGAATGTACATAGACCTAGTCACTGCAAGTTTGTCATACACCTACCATCGTAGCGCCTGTCAAAACGAGTTTTCATGTGAGCTAGGTTGCTTGCTTACTAACAAGCTGGGGAAGGATTGGTCGACCCAGCTAGCTGGCAATAGCTGACATAACGATGCTAAGCTAACGACGTTATTTGACACCAACGTAACGTTAGCGTGGTTTTTAAATTAGGAACCCGGCAACTTAACTAAACAACAGCAAAAGTAACAGTAAGACAACAGTAACCTTTCTGAGTATCTCGGCCTGGAATACCCTTTCAGTTATTCCAGCCCATGATCTAACCCAACACAGTAAGTTAATATAAGCAGCCAATGTTGCCATTTTTTAACTTGGGTAGTTTGAGAATAAGTCGAGTAGATAGAATAAAATAGGGTGCAAAGTGAAGTAGCATCTATGCTTGAATTATCCTAGTTAGCCTAGCTAAACTATAGCCAAGTTAGTTAATCTAAATGCTTACTTTACTAAGTATTGTCATGAGCCATGTGATTGTTTCCTTTGTCCTTTTGATTGCGCCTTCAATTTAGCTGGAAAACGTCTTCCATCTGTGCGGATTGTGTTTCATAATTTCTCATTAGACATTCATTCTTTTTTTTCACTCTTGTCATTTGCCTCGCTTATGTAAGGGATGCCCAATGCCAGTACAAGGCCAAAGCGGGGTAGGAGGACCCGGCGGCGACACAGGGAGGACCCTGCCAGGAACGAGCTGGTGTCCAGATCCCTGGAGAGTGCCCAGCAGTGCCTGTTTACCCAAGACTATGGAACTGCATTTGTCCACTACCTTCTGGTCCTCAACCTTGCCCCAGTGTTAAAGGACTTTGCAAGGGTAACGACTGTTTACACTTCTGTACACCAGTCCACCAACATCTATTACAAAGCACTGTGTACACTTAACTAGCCATTATTACACATGTCACAATTCTGTGTTTACTCACTCTGTTGATAAAAAGTAGTCACGCTTGCAGAGCAATACGATTCACAGTTGCAATTTTGGAACACAATATTGTGACCTTGTCCTTGCAGGAGTCCTTCAGGTTCACTCTCTTCAAATGGGCAGATGAGCTGGACTCTCTGGGGCGCATTCAGGATCTCTTTGACTGTTATGAACAAGCCCTGGAACTCTTCCCTGCTGATGAGGTCATCCTTAACAGCATGGGTGAACACCTGTTCAGGTATGATCCTCCTCTGCATAACGGCAGTATGTAGTACATTTCTTAAATGTTGTAAATGAGAAGATGAATATTTTCTGGCTATACATCGCCACACACTTTTTTTTGTGTGTGATATTTTTTCTACTTTAAGTGATTTTGCCTATGTTGTGCAACTCATTTAAATGTCCAGAATGGGATTCAGAGATGAAGCTGCAGGTCATTTCCACAAGGCCTTGAAGCTGAAACCGGACTATCCAGAAGCCAGGGAGAACTTCTACCGTGTGGCCAACTGGCTGGTGGAGCGCTGGCACTTCTTGATGCTCAACGACCATAGGAGGAACAAGAAGTACCAGCAAGCCATTCAGAAGGCTGTTCAGAGAGGCTGCAACACTGTACTTGACATAGGTACTGGCACTGGGATCCTTGGGTGAGATATTTTCATGAGAGTTTGGAAACTTGGTTAAATGTTTTTTGTAAGAATGTGTAAAGTTATAGTATGTACTTAATTGTTAGGAGAACTAGAACTAGATCCTTGTCGACCCAACCCCCAAAATGAAGACTGCACATTTGTGTGCAGTTGTATGCATAACTGATTTTTATGTTTTTAATTCCATTATTTTGGCTACACATAGAATAGGAGTTATACTTTCCTGCATGGGTGTTCTTGTTCTTATTTCCTGGTTCTTTCTGTTAAGCATGTGTGCTAAGAAGGCAGGAGCTGCTGAGGTGTATGCCTGTGAACTGTCTAAGACAATGTATGAACTGGCCTGTGAGGTGGTGACTGCCAATGGAATGAATGGCAGCATCAAGATCCTCCATATGAAATCACTGGAGATGGAAGTGCCTAAAGACATCCCACACAGGTAAGATTTACACCTAGAGAAAAGTCCTTATCACTGACCCTCCAGGCACAAATCTGTAAATCTGTAAATACTAGATAAATAACTTACATTAGTTTTAACGTGCTATCATCAAGTATTTCTCATGCTCTTCTTATGCATGTTTTGTTTTTTGCTCTCCTATCAGGGTATCCTTGGTGGTGACCGAGACTGTAGATGCAGGATTGTTTGGAGAGGGCATCATAGAGAGTCTCATTCATGCCTGGCACCATCTACTCCTACCTCCACAGGTGACTTAAAGTCACAAGCACAGGACAGGGCACTTAACTGTTTTGTCCACTGACCACAGTGACTATACTGTCCACTGGCCACTGTACCAGCAGAAATACTACTAACAAACAATGTCAGCAAGCGTACTGCATGAAAATCTTGAAAAAAGAAAGGCTTCGCACACTAAGAGATGACTAACACTCACTATTGTGATTGAAGAATATTTGATTGATCAGCATGAGGATACAATGTATTCTCCCTCTGCTGCCTCAAACATAGCCTTTTATTGCCTGCTTTAAGCTCTACTCATGAATGCCTAATTCACCTAGTAGAGTTAAAGTTCACTTTTCTACAGACCCTCGACATCCAACTTCACTCTAGCTTTCCAACCCCACTGCTCCATCTTCTCTGCCCACTCAGTATACCTAAGCATCTTCCTCTCATATGCCTCATCTTATGATTGTTTGGAGGAGTGAGGCAATGGAGGATGCGAGAGTTAGCAGATGAGAAATAAAGGAGCGGCCTTGAGGGATGATGCGTAGTGCATAGTTGAGGTGGCCCAGTAGCAAGAGCAGTTGGCGCTTGGTGCAGTGTGGAGCAACGAAGCACTGTAGGCTCCACAAAATACACAACCCGCTGCTCCTCTGACCACAACACCAAGTCTGGCCTTAAGGTGGTGCTCACTGTTTCCTGCAGGATTATCAGTTGTTTCCCCAAATCTACTGCCATTTGCCAATAGTTATCTCGCCAGGTGTATTGTCCTTGGGACAGACTTGTTTTGCATTCTGACAAAATATGTCTAAAGCCCTCCAGATGGATAATTAGATTTTGCCCATGCACATCTGTAATTTCAGTCAGTCATCCGGATGGGAAAATATTGTACTAGAGAACTGTGGTAATCCATGGACTCGCCAGTGCGAATTTGCCACATAATGTCATCCACAGTACAGCAAAACTGTCTTCAAGTAACTCTACATAATTGTAATGCCAGATGCAGCAGCTCCTGCACTCTTTTCTACTATTTTCTCAGTTTTTCTATTTTTCTTGTCACCAAACTGCTTAATTGCCCTATCTCTCTGATCTCACTGAACTGTCTTTAGACTCTGTCAGCCCCATCTCCAATTTTACCTTTGCACATTTTAACTCCTCCGTTAGGCTAGATATACATAGGTCCAAGATCTCTTTGCCAAAAAGTAAAGTGGAATCACAAAAGATGTACATTTCTATTTGCTGTCCTACAGAGTAGCCAGAATGAGTTCAGGGGACCTTCTACGACGGGCCGGGTCATCCCTGCTGGAGCCACTGTGTTTGGTATGGCTGTTGAGTGCCTTGAGATCCGCCGGCATCACAGGTAGGCCCAGAGAGCCCATCTGAACTCTAAAGATAACATTTCCTATTTATCTGGTTCGTCTTATCAAACCTTACTAAAAAAGCACTTTTCCCATATGCAACGTATCAGAACAACACCCCACATCAATGTCCACTCAATGCTTACATTCTCTGCCACTTCACATAAACTGCATAATGAAAGTTTTACTCAATTACTCATCTTTGTTCCTAGAGAAATAGAAGATCAGTGCTTAACCGGTCAGCTCTATTGAGGCCACAATACATGGTGTGTCGTCCTAGCATTAAATTGCTGTTTCTTTTATTACAGGCTTTGTGTGTCGGAGGTGGGGTGTCTGTCCATGGCTGCAGTAGGGGAGCTCCATAGCCCAGTGAGCTGCAGCTCAGAGCCAGATGACTCCATGGAGCCTTACACTACAGAGAGACTTAGCAGACTGCCGGGAGGGTATACGCCTCTCACACAGCCCTTCAGAGCCTTCGACATAGATTTCAATAATGTGCAGGTGAGCAGAAACATATCCCTGAGACCAGAGATGGTAAACTCAATCTTGGTGAGGGCCACATTGAGAAATTAGAATCAAGTTGAGGGCCAAACATCTATCTCTATCTTATATTTTCATTGAGCAAAGCAAACTATTAATATTTGAACATAGATTCAAAAGTCCCATGTAGCGTATTTACATATAGGCTGCTTAACATAAAGCTGTAAACGACATGATAAATGAGTGGATGTACAGTCCGCATGGTATTTAGTGAAAGCAAAGTCATACATTTTTCATATATTTAACTTTTTACATGTACCATCTAATTAACTGATATACAGCTCGTGTGACAAGTTTTAACATAACACTTCAATGGGTGTGTGTGTGGCCTTAAGTCAAGCAAAATAATGTGTCTTGAAGAAAAATAATTAATTTACTTGACCATATTTCAACCGGTCCCATGTAACTAACATATAGCCTGCCTCACGTCAATATTACACATCAGTGGCTGCATGGTATTTAGCCATAGACCTGTAGAGATTGTTCTGATTTATCAGCTCCCAATGGACACCTGGCACCAGTAACTCTCTGCCAGCCAGTACCTATAGGATAATTTGTTGATCTTCATCACAGAGAATATTTATTCACACACATACAGTAGGTAATTCCAAACGTGCTCAATACCTGGGTAGCCTGATGGCAGAGCTGTGATAATGTCTGGAATAAAAGGAGAGTGAATCTTCAGGAGAGGGAAACTTGGTCCTAAGTCCACTGATGTATTGTAATTAATTTTGTTCTATCTGTCAGTATTCTGGCATGCGCTCCACATCAACTGCAAATTAATTTGAAAACATTCAAAACGGATTAATGAGCATCAAGGTCAGCAAATCTTCTGCTAACTACAGCTTTGAGTGTGTTCAATTTGTGCACGTATCCCACTCTTAGGAAAATGGTTGTGAGTGCCGAACTGAAAAATTAAAAAGGAAGGAAA
This sequence comes from Rondeletia loricata, assembly GCA_900302605.1. Lineage (NCBI taxonomy): Eukaryota > Metazoa > Chordata > Actinopteri > Beryciformes > Rondeletiidae > Rondeletia > Rondeletia loricata. The sequence continues at coordinate 9,041 of OMLI01030307.1, read as the reverse complement.
GTTTTCCTATTGCATTTGGATCTCCCACAGATGTAGTTTTGTTTGGAAGGTTTTCACTGCTGCATACATATTTGTGATTACCTGTTTGTGTTCCTGCAGTTTCCCATTCAGGGTGTTGAGATGCTCTTTAATGTCACACAGAAAAGCCTATTTGCATAACCACTTTTCATCCTCAAGCTTGGTAACTTTACCTTGCTGACCATGAAACGGGCAATTTCCTTACGCATCTAATAGAATGTCAGCAGCACTTTTCCTCATGGCTAATGAGACACACAGGCTATTGTTTACACTTGTACGTAGTCTTCCACCTCCCTTGAAATGTTCTGCTCTCAGTATAAACCTCTTTTTTGTAGACATTTTGAACTATTTAAAAATATGTTACACAGAAAACATCAGCAACTCTCTGGCTTACTTGCTAGGTGGCAGAAAGCTATGGGCAGTTAGGCTGTGTTTTGAAAATGTTGGAGAGGGTGACGGCTGCTTCAACTGGGGAGTGTATTCCCACTGCCCACGGCTGCAGCTAGGTGGGCCAGAATGAATCTACCACAGAGATTAATACGTGGGCCACATCAAAATTTGTGTGCTGGACAGGTTTTGAATTTGACTTGTGATTTATGGTAACTAGAGAATGTTAATAAGACTACAGAAGGCTGCTGAGACTGACCAAAGGCCTATACCCCCATGGGTCGTATGTTGTTACACTTGGCTACTGCCCGGAACTGGAATGAGTTGAAAGACTTCGACACTGGACACTGGATGTTTTTTCCTGTGTTTTTTGGGGTCTTTTTTTCCCATAACTCCTTTTAAACATTCTCTCTGAAACTCTCAGAAAGTTGATTTCCCTCTCAGAAGCAACACTGACAACCCCATTATCTCTGCCTTTACTGTTTTGTATTTTGGTCAGTCTCTGTTACCTGAGTACCCCTTGCTCGGGCTGTCGTCGTTTATCCTTGATATTTATCTGTGGTGATCTCAGTTGTTCCTCATTTGTAATCTGCCTATAATGTTAAATATACTACTACTTTTTATTGTAATGTAATGCCCCATGCTTGTGTCTGCCCTGTGTTTCTGCCTGTGATTTTGCTATATTCCCCTATCTGTTGTTTTATTTTGTATTGCCTTTTTGTCACCTGTTTTTGTGCAACACCCCCTGAGGCCTTTTCCTTTTGCCAGGTTATCATAAGACTTTGTTCTTAGTTGAACTGTCTCGTTGAATAAATGTTCAGTCAAATGAAATTATTAGCACTCCTAATGTGGATAAAAATAAAAAAAGACTTTAAAAAAACGTATTTAGCCAGGCAAGTTGACTTAGAACATATAGAACTCTTATTTACTGTAAAGGTCTGGGGAGGGGGGATAAATATTCATTTACTTAGATCTAGCGTATAACTTCATTTAGCTCCGATACTAATGCTGAGGCTCACCTCACCTCTAGGAACTGGAGGGGCTAAGCTCCAGGGATGTTCAGCGGCTACGTCTGCCTGTCACCCATGAGGGTGAGCTTGATGCCCTGGCTGTGTGGTTCCAGCTGCACCTGGACGAGGAGAGCAGCCTGTCCACTGGACCCCAGGAGGACACTTGCTGGGAGCAAGCCATCTACCCTGTCCAAAGCCCCAATGGTAAGATGCTAATTAGACATACGCACGTCTGCTAGGAGACACTAAATGGCGTTAGGCGACAGTTACTGGCAACAGTAGTTCTCCTTGATACATATTTTGTGGTCAGTGTTAATTGATTGCTCTGCACAAAGGAATGGGCACATTGATTTTGCTCTATTTTCAATGTTCAGTTTAAGCAACATTGCCCATCTGTATTGCCCAAAGCATTTTCCTTTAATCATGGCTAATTATTTCAAATGCTGATACAGTTCTGATTAAAAAGTTTAAAAGTCAAAGACATATTCCGCACACTGCCAAAAATGTGCATCAACAAAATGGGAAAAAAGGGCTAGAGGAGCAGACGTTTCAGCTCATGCTTTCATCAGTGCTCTATGGAGAGCTAATGCTTTTGATGAAAACATTAACAACAGGTGGGTCACTTAGACTTCCTCATACTTCCTAATACATAGATCAGACTAGCTCATCAACCAGAGGTGAAGATCATTCAATGACTACAATGAATATCCCAAAGCATTCTGAGTTCACAAGTAAAGCAAAGTATAAACATATCAATTAATGTAAACAGAACCAAGAGGATCAAAGCTGCCAGAATCCATAATTTGGGCCCCCTTAACAGCAGTGATACAATAAAAACAAATAATCAATGGATGGATACATGATCAGACAACAGTCAGCTGACCAGCAAAATAGAGGTGTTCCCGCTGGCATCCAAGAATGTAGTAGAAGTTCTTGGTACAAATGTGTCAGCCAGAACCAATTTATCCATCAAATTCTGACCATTTGAGAACAGTGGGAGGTCATGCTGATCAATTCAACATGTTGATAAAGTAGTTCTAATAATATGTATTTTATCTTCTGTACAGCTTGTATTCTCTGCTTCCATTTATCATGCATTTCCGAGTTGTATCAGATGAGGGCAGTGTATGTTGTGGAAACTCACGCTTGCTTTGGTGTTTCTCATGAAAAATCTGGGGGAAAATGTCAAAGCTTGCCTCAGTCACCCAGACTGCATGTATCATCAGTCCCAAGGGCTTCCTTGTGCAAATGTCTTTTTATTTATTTATTTATTATTATATACGTTGACCCTCCAGAATTATGAGCCCACAGAGGATGTAAAAACATCCATGGTAAAGGTGACCTAAAAAATAAGCTGTAAAAAGTAGATAATATAAGTAATGTGTTGTTTTCTATTTTACAGAAATTATGGTTATATTATTTTATTTTAAAGCAGTTGTGCACAATTAATTTATTTCCAAAGCATGTGAAAATATGTATTCTAAAAATAATGGTTGGCACAGTTATTGACACCCATAATTGCAAAGGTAACTAAAGTTTTCCTACATTTCTATTTCATTAGATTTAAATTCAGTGTAAGTGTTAAGATCCATCTCTATATAATGAGGCCCATGGTATATTCCTTTGAGTTGGTATGTCAAGTCTCAACTGCAGTATCTTGCATTTGAATGCATTTTGATGATTTGTTTTTAGGTATGGATTAGGTTTGGCAGTTATTTACTCTGGGGGACTACATTGTTAACTAAATAATGCCAGGGCATTGATACTTGGAAGAAGTATTTTTGCCTATAGTCATTACTACCGCTGTACCACTGGTCTTAAGTCTATTTTGGGACAGGGTCTCTGACTAGTTTCTAGTTGATCTCTATGTGAAAATTATAAGTGAGAATAGTCTAAAGTGCCCCATTTGTTCCTTCATATACTGTGGTGGCAGGATGATAGCACATGAGGATTTTGCTCCCTCAGGTTCTCAATATCTTGACACTTCATGTCTCAATCATAATGTTCAACTGAAAAATTCAAAAATATGCCATAGAGACCCATTAAAGGAATATACCACCATTTTGTTTGATCTTGAAGGCTTGTAATTACCAAGCAACATACGTAATTTGATAAGAATTGCAAAGGGTTAAAATTGCTTTAGAATTAAACAATATAATTTGGTAAATTTCCTGAGCATTAAATATAGATTTTTGGCTGTGTTTTATCCTTTTTTTTCTTACATCAAGGGTGCCAAAAGTTCTAGAGGGCACTGTACATTCTATACTGTGTTTTGCTATCAGGTCATGCCACTGTGCACTTGATAGCCATAGGCATGCAGTGACATGGTGCAGTTGGTACAGTGGTACATCATCTTTCAGGCAGGGCTCTACAGCATTTCACAGAGCTACTAATTGGCAAGGGCAGCGTCAAGGGAGCCGCCACCTTTCCCGGTGATCACCAACGTCCGTTTCCTGGCCGATGCGACGTGTGCACCGCGATCGCCTGTGACACTCTTTAGTGTTCATGAAATTCTTATAGGCGATAAATATGCATTTTTCCCAAATGCCCCTGACAAGCCACGCACTGACATGAAGACATGAACAGATGTTATTCCTTTAGGATTCCTTTCTGTGCCTCTCCCCCTCTCTCTATACCCGGTCCCCTGAATCTAATTTCTCTACTGGGCTCTCTCCCTACCTCCCTCTTCCTCTCTCCTTCCCTTTCTAACTCCCTCCTTTCCCTTCCTCCCTGCATCTTTGTCACTCTCTTCCCCCTTTTTTACGTTTTGGCGAGGATGCTTGCTCCCTGCCAGTTCATGTTTACCAATTCATAAGCATGGCATTGTAAATAATGTTATTTGTGTGTGTTTGTCTGTATTTATTGTTGCTTTTCTATTTCTCATTTGAAGTTTGTTTGACATTCTTTCTTTCTTTTTTTTTACAGTAGGTGCAGATAGATATTAGACAGATTACATTTCTCCTGTTGTTTCTTCCCAGGTTTTGCCCTAAAACCTAGAGATGAGCTGATTGTCGAGGTCTCCTGCCGAGATGCCTACCTGAGGCTCTGCAGTGTTGCTGTGGTGAGAGATGGACATGAAATCAGTTTAGACAAGCGTCTGCATTCACAGTATCCTGGAAACCCAAACCCAAACCCAAACCCAAACCTAGAGGCGGAACTCTGCAGTGCATTAGCATGTCTCCAAACTGACCACAATCAAGCCAAAGACTTCTGTATGCTGGAATGTTCCGAAATAGCGCTCCTGAACAATCAGCATTACCATCAGAGTTTTTGCAGCGCGCTAGCCAAACTCATCACCAACCTGAAGTTTGCACATCAAAACCAGGAGCAAGGTTCAGGTATCAAATCTGTTGGACTTGCCAGTGACCTCACTAACCCAACTGACTCCACTGACCCTAGTGACCTGTTCTATGTGCTGGACGTGTCAGAGGGCTTCTCTCTGCTCTCCCTAATGGCTGCTAGCCAAGGTCATGTAAAAGCCTACAGCTCAGTGGAAAAGAGTCAGCAGCAGGAAGTCCTAAGGAGACTGGCCAGCTCCAATAATGTCCCAGAACAGAATCTAGAGTTCTGGCTCAACCACACGGAGGATGAGCAGGCCATGCTCCAGAGGCCCTCCAGGGAAAAGCTGTGGAGCGGCATAATCTTGGACTGTGTAGAGACTTGTGGTCTGATAAGACAGAAGTTGATGGAGAAAGCTTCACTGGCCAGGTAGGTGAAAGTGTGGCATGTTGGGAAATGGAGTTTTGGTGAAAAGGACAAACCAGAAAAGGTTGAATGAGCTTTGTTTTTTGTTTTGTTTTGAGCTGTACTTTGAAATGTTTGGGGAAAACTTCTATTCTTCTATTTTGAGGGGAAAGTCTCTATGATCTATACTAGATGTCTACTGGAGGAAGGAGGTCGTATTTTCCCAGAACGGATTGTGGTGTACGGCATGCTGGTTGAGTCAGACACATTGCTGCTGGAAAGTGCTGTCCAGGGTCAGGAGCCAACACTAGGCTTCAATATTGCTCCCTTCATCAACCAGTTCACTGTGAGTATTCCTACATACTACTTTGCATACCTGGCTACCTTATCTACTTAGCATGTAAAGATCTTGACTCCATCTCATGTAGCCAATGCAGGGTTTGACCAAGGGCTCTGCCATTGTGCCAATGACCCCTTTGTAATATAAAAATGTGTGCTACAATTTGGTGAGTGCACCCAATTGGCCCATTCAAAATCACAGGCGATGGAAACTTCAACAGAGATTGCACTAAGCATCGCAGGAGCCAGTGTTTTATTTCCTCTTGGGACGCTCTGCGTCCGCGTACTGCACACCAGATGACCGCATTTTACGACTGAATATCCAGTTGGAGACAGTGGCTTGCTCAGACCCTGCAAATGAGAATATCCCTGCTGAAATCTCTTGTGCTTACAGTGTCATTATCACTGTGAACTTTATTAAAGGAAATCATAGGAAAGCACACTATCAACAGTCAACTCCAAACTTCTTTCTTCATGATACAAGTAGCAAAATCTTCCTCTTGCACATCTCAAGCCACTCGTATCTCGTATTCTGTCTCATGTTACTGATGCAGTAGTCAATATTGACAGTTTCCACAGATGCTGTGTTTGTAAGCTTGCATCATTCACATTTAAAGGACTGCCCCGTAGAGACAAATATGTTGCCCAGGGGGGTTTGTTTAATATGATTGACACATATTGCAATAATGCCAAAGAAAAAAAATTCTCACTTAAACCAAAATTTCCTGAAGCCTTCTTGATTATTATCCCATTAAGTATATATATTATATAATATTTGTAAGGATAAGCTAGATCGATTTTTTTAATATACATGCGTAATATATTCAAAGGCAGATTTTACATCCAGTTTTTTTTATCGTTATCTAGGGGTTGTTTTTTGTTGAAAAGGTATTTCACTTGCAATACCAAGGTCCAGGACTGTTTTCTGTTCTTTGCTTCTCTTTCATGTGTGCTTCCCAGATGCATTGTAGGAGCTGAGAAATCCTTTTGAATTATTTTTCTTTATTTGGTCTGGTCTGGTCTTTTCAACATTATGTTTCCGCAGGCCCCTCACGGGACGGTAGTTTGTTTTAACAGATGTCGTCTTTGAAGCCCTCAGTGGAGGGCACTTTCTAGCACAACTGTCACACAAGAGAACACACAGCTTGTCCCAGGACATTCCTACCTGAATCCATCAGTACACATTACATCAAGCACATCAAACTGCAGGCTCTGTGATCTTCACAACTGTGACAGGGAGGAGGAAAGATTATTTTATTCTATAGTAAAGCAACAGTGACACTTTCTGTCCTGCCACTTGATTTCTCCCCCAGCTTTTGAGTCAGCAGCCCTGTGCTGTAAACCACAGCGGCCAATGCCTGTCTCAAGTTTTGAAGAGTTTGAGGTTGAAGATTAGTTTCCAAGCATTGATCGGTGACTGAGTGAATACCTGCTGACACTATAAATATTGGTTTGTGAGAAAGACTACAATTTCGCAGGCAGGTGCACTTTTTGATAATAGCTGGTTGACTATAAATAGTAGGCAACAGTGCTAACGTCGACTATCAATCATTCAGAATCTGATGAGAGCGAATTTATTTCCAGCTTCAGCATAACTTCTAATATCCCGCAATGTTGGTTCATCTGGCTTTTCTTTGAGTTCTCAACCCTTTATCTAAAGCCTTTGTCCAAATCTGTACTCATGCCACATTTTCACTGAGCAGAAATTAGCAACTTCACTTTCATGTTTTCAAAACATCCTATTAAGTGTGTAGCCACTCTCCCAAGATCCCTTTTTCTCATCAATATTGATAACCTCAACAGATATGATCTTTTTACTGATGCCCACCACTAGCTAACAGTGTGTTTGCATTACTAATCTTGTATTTCCTTCTGCTCTAGGTACCAGTCCATGTGTTTCTGGACTTTTCCACACTGCAGTGCAGGCATCTCAGTGAGTCTGCAGAGCTCTTTATTCTGGACCTTATGGACTTCAATGCCAACTACACTAACAGAGAAGTCAAGGTAGGGCATACATTTGCCTAATGAGCGCCACCATATAAAACCAGCATTTATTCTCAAACAAGTGTGCTAGCACTTTATAGGTGCTTGGGTGGAGATGTGGGGGGGTGGAGGGGTATGCATGATGGGACTGAGTGAAACTACATTGACTTTAAAAACTCCCCGATAACGCCAAAGTGCTGTGGTAGCACAGTGTTGTAGCTGAGAGAACTGCTGAACAAAACGGATACAGCTATAATTACTTTCTCATAATGTCTTTTCAGTATCGTCCAAAAATTGGAAGGTAGGTTAGATGAGATGCTGATGATTAGGATTTGTGTGGTATGGATATAAGGAATAATTTTGTCAATCTGCAAATAAATTTGTTGGCCAAGTTTGAAACACATTTCTTCCTGATATAAATTGCAGCCTCCTGTGATTAGGATAATGCAGTAGTAAATGTTGTGTATATATTGCATCCCTATTAGGGTTTTTCATATTCATAAAGTTGTCCAATGTACCACAAAGTTAAAGAGAGACGACTCATAAAATGACTCTGTCGTCTGCAGTTCCAGAGAACTTTCTCATCTCAGATCCAAAGAAATAACCTTTTCACTTGTACCTTCTAACATTATTCTGGAGTCCTATATTTATTCAGCACTAAACCTGCTTTTTGAATTTGCAAAGGTAAACATTTATTTCCCAAAACAGTTTTAAGATATTTCATTTGGGAACATTAACATTTTTCAGGACAGTCATCTCTACAAGACTCTATTAACATTCAACCATCCAACATGAGCTGCTCCTGCAATGTGAATTGACCCCTGGCATCCAAGCTTTTTGTGTTGTCAATAACTGCAAATATCCTAAATTACTTATTGATAAAGACAAAACTGACCCCACTTCAATTTGTGCAGGTGTCAGAGATATGATTTTTAAACTAATGGAAGCAAAACAAAACCAGTGATTTATAACAGGTAACGGATGCAGACCTTATCAGTAGCTGACTATTCTAAACCTACATCTGTATATGTGTGCCAAAAACTACTGTTATATCAGTGAAATATATTTTTAATCCCTGATCCTTGTTCCCCAGGTCCAGGCTACCTCTTCAGGCAGGGTGACGGCAATCCCCTTCTGGTACCAGATCCACCTGGACCAGGAGATCAGCATCAGCACCCTCAGCCAGGACTCTCACTGGAAACAGGCGGCCGTGGTGCTGCACCAGCCCCTGGAAGTGAGAGCAGGGGACTGGGTCTGCCTCGCTGTGCAGCTCCACAAGAGCAGCATCTCCATATCAGCCCATATAGAGAATGAGCCTGGGCCCGTGGAGTAATGGTTTAATAGTCCCTTGCATTATAGTGTTGCTGCTTGTTTCATTTTCATATGTTTTATGCCTAGATCAAATTGAGGCTATTAGCACATAAGGGGGTGCATTAAATGCCATGCAGTCCCTTTGTTATGAAAGTTTACCTTTACATTTCCATAAATGTAAAGCTAGTCTTAACATTTCCAAGTTTTCCCAGACATGTGGGATCCTCGTTTAGAGACTGAGTAGGTCCCTGCACCAGGGTTGGGGTCATTCATGAATTGAATTGAGAATGCATAGTAAATTCCAATTCA
>OMLI01030301.1:0-22044 GCA_900302605.1 Rondeletia loricata | reverse complement strand
ACAAAAAAAAAAAACTAGCCTAGGAAAAACCCTCGTATATGGCTGGCCTCAGGAGCCCAGCCCATCCCAAAATCAAACAAGGGCTCCTGAGTCCAGCCATATACGAGGTTTTTACCTAGTCTAGTTTTATATGGATCCTAGGCCATACTTGGAGATAGGAGTCAATACCAAAACAGTTTACAGCATTTCAAAAATATGTTGCAAAAAAGTCATAATTAAACCATAATATCAGCATTTATTAATAAGCTGTTTGCTAGTCATTTTGCTATAATTAATTGTAGCCATTGTCTTCCACTATATCTACAAAAATTACCTTGAAACCCCACAAAATCACAACCTTTGATGAACACCCTGAAAACCCCCAAAATTTACTGCAATTCATGAAAATGCCATGCTAACCTCTGAGATGTCATGCTGTTCCCAAAGCACCTGAAAAGTTGCTAAATTGTGCTGTAATCCAGCTTGTACATAGGAGGAAGAGGAGACTCTTCATCAGCGGCTGCATTACAGAGTACATAACATTACATAATACACTGTATTTTCAAGAATATGATAATTTTTGTGGACTAATGCGTCAAAGTTAAATTTTCAGACACATTGGAATCCTATAGCAGTGATGAATCAAAATGGCTACTAAATAATGTAAATAAGACACAATGCTCTACAACTTCTCTGAAGGCATGAGTGACATAAGAACTACATGTCAAAAACACTGACATTGCCTTAAATCATGACTTTTTGCAACACATCTTTCAACTATTCTCAGCCTAAAAGACTTAAAAGCAGTGCAGAATAAACACTGCTTGCTAGCCTCACCTCACTGGAGCGCAGCTTGTCGATGACAGCCTTGAGGGCCTTGCACTCATTCTCCAGTGCCTGTGTGTCCCTGCGCAAGGTCTCGCTCTCTGAAATGTGCCGAGCCTCCATGTCCAGGATTTCTGCTGCATGGAGCTCCTGCATTTGGACGATCTTCTCCTGGAACTCTCCAATCACCTCCTCCATCTCCTCTTTGGTGGCAGCCAATGCAGACTTGTCGTCCAGACCGATGGCAGACATCTGGAGAGCTTCGGTCTGGGTACATGAGTCTGTTAGAGCCACGCGCTGCTGCTGCTCGCTGTTTAGCGGAGGGCTCCGAGGTTTGTCAGAGGACTGGCTGGCAGCAGCAGAGTTTTTCCTGGACAGAGATGGTTTGTCTTTGGCGCTGCCTCCCTTACCAGTTAGTTGTTTTCCTCCTTTCCTTTTGGGCTGGGTGGTGGAGGTAGAGGAAGTGGAGGATGGAGGCTGAGGAGACGGAGAAGGAGATGGATAGGCTGAGTCAGCTGCCTTGACCAAGGCTGTTCGGACCTCCTGGAGCTCCTCTTTGAGCTTGCAAATGGAGAGGTCGCGGACTTGAATGTCATCCTGAAGTTTCTCAGTGCGCTGCCTGTAGCTGTTGAGCTCTTCTTTGGTGGTAGCTGCATCTTTTCTGACCTCCTGGAGCTCTTGGAGAAGCTCTGTCACATTGGCCCCTTCCTCTTCTGATGTTACCTGGTACATGGTAGGGCAGGGGGTCAACGATGTATGGACAGAAATCATAAAATAATGGACAATATGATAGATTTATTCATAACACTAGCAATCTTGACAATTTGAATGAAATACATTGTCAATACATCATATTTCACTGCAACAGAATTAGGTGTGAAACATTTCCTACTTACTCGGTTAAGTTCTCCTTTAAGGTGAGCAATGGTCATTTCCCTCTCCTTTAAAAAAGCAATTGAATATAAATATAAAATTAAGTAAATTATATATTGTAAGGTACTTCATCACAGACAAAAGAAGAAGGTAGACACACTTAATTATCAGTTTCATGAGCTCAAAGCTCACTATACCGAAAGCGTCCATTTCAGATAAAGTCTAAAACTCACAACATTATGCCCCAGAACACCTTTTATTAAATAAAAAAAGGACAAAACACAAAGTAAAAGGTGTTTTTGAAGTGGGTTCTATACATGGATTCCACTGAACCCAGCACCTGAGACAGGATATATGTGTAACTGCTTTCATTGTCCAACTGCCTCCATACCTGGAGCAACTCCTGTAGCTTCTCACAGCTCTCCCTGCAGCTGCTCAGTTCCTCTTTGGTGGCGGCAGCCTCATTCTGAACCTCCATGAGTTCCATTTGAAGCTCGGACACCTTGGCCTCCTCACTGCCTCTAGATGATAACTAAAGTGGAAGGGGTTGAATTATTAGACTAGACCTTGTCAGCCGGCATGCCTGTTTCTGAGGACAAACTAATCTATGGAATATGCACACTGTGGAGGGAAGTGTTTTTGGTTTTAGTTCCTACCATTTGAAGTTGATCCTGGAGTGTGTCTATCATGAGTCTTTTTTCCTAGAATGAAAATCACAGGCTCATCAATCTCACAAAACAACATCAGAAATACTCTCACCGCACTAGTAGTATACACACTAAAAAGCTGTGAAACATCACATACTTTGAGCTCCTCCTGGAGTCTACTGCAGCTCTCCTTGAAGTCTTTCAGCTGCTCTTTGGTGGCTGAGGCCTCATCTCTGACCTCCTGCAACTCACAAAGGAGCTCCGACACAGCCGTCTGGTCACCAGCAGAGGAAGACTGATTAAAAGGTCACAAAGATTCAAACTTATCAGAGCAATCGAGCAAGAGACAACAGTTCACAGTGGGACACAGAATCATAATGACTTCAATGCATCTTCACTGGTTAAAGATTGATCAGGGTACAGGGTACACTCAGCTCAAATGTCCTGACAAATGTGCCACGACACACTGACTAAAGTAAATGCTACAACCAATACTTTTCTGAATCCATACACTACAGAAATTTGGTGTGGCATCAACACTGACTGAGTTCTGAACATTTTGTTGTGAACTTTAAAGGCCCGATCTGGAATTGGTGCACAATGCCACTGCTGGCGACAAGACATCTTCACTACAGGCTTTGTTTATGATCATTTTTCATTTCATTTTTTTTCTTTCTTAAATTGATGGCCCTTGATAAAATTTTATCAATTAGAAACAAAAACTGACAGTATATGACAGCTAAATGTAAGTTTCAAATATATTGTGATGCTGTGGTTTGTTTATGTTTTTATTGAGTAGGTACATAGGAACAAAATTTACCTGCATTTTGAGTTACAGTGGGATCTCAAAGTTGCAAAGAGATTAATTTATATCAGCACGTCCTGTTCTTTGAGAATCTATTTGTATATTCCCATAAATAATATACTAAAACATGGATTGGGCCTTTAAAGGAGGCCACTTAGTTTAGGATCCAGGTCTAACTCTTACCTCCACAGACAGCGTTGTTCTCTGGTGTGCACCAGCCTTGGTCTTCATCTGACTGAGCAAGTCCATGAGCACAGCCAGCATCTGTTCGTACTCCAGCACCTCCTCCTCAGAGCTGGAGAGCAGCTGCTTCTGGAGCTCCTGGTCTTTCTGCATGCCACTGAGACCCACCTCCAGCTCACGAAGCTTCTCCGTCAGATGGACCACCTTCCCTGTGGGAACTTCTCTGGCTTGACTCATTCCACTGAAATCCATTTGGGGAATACCAATGTCATAGACATGTGGCTCCACCTGTTTCCGCAGGCCCTGGTCCTCCTTGGACCCTTGAGACTGTTGCTGGAGAGCCTCCAGGGTGGCTTGGCTGACAAGCGCTGCAGCCACCTTTTCCCTCAGCTTTTCCTCCAGGTTGGAGACATTCTGTTGGAGGATGTCTGCATAGTTTTGGGTTTGTTCCACAAGGAGGCGACAGCGGACTAGTTCACTGTCCTTTTCACTGACCAAGTCCTCGAGCTCCTGGATGCGGTGACCTAACTCTTCCACTCTGGAAGTGGCATTCTGTTCTAGTGCTTGTACTTGGGCCTGCATGACCACAAGGCCAGCAGTTTTCTCCCTAAGAGCCTCTTCAAGTTCACCCTCTGAGCTCTCCAGTTTTTCTGTCTCAGCTAATGCTATAGCACTCTCTTTCAAGCACAGATATGTCTCCAACAGCTTACTGTGCTCTGTTTTGAGTGTATCAAGCTCTTTGGTGGCCAGGTCCATTCTCTGCTTCACTTCATCGTATTCCTCTTTACTTGGTCCCCATGCTCCGCTTTCTGGCTCATCCTTGGTGTCCTCATCTTCCTCTGTGGTCTGCTTCTGCTCAATATTGGCCAGTTCCTGCTGCAATTTGTCTATGACTGCATTCAGTTGGTCAAGCTCCTCCTCACTATTCCTCTTCAAGCGTTCTTGTTCACTCCGCATGCACTCCACCTGGGACTCCAGCTCCCTTATCAGTTCATCCCTCTGATCCATTTCCTAAAGAGTAGGACGTAGACATCATCATACCATACAAGTACCAGATTTGACTAGTCCATGGCCATCCCATGGTTTTGGTTAACCCTCTGAGTCCCAGTTGTACTTGCATTCTTTGGGTCAAAATTTGTTTTCTTTTTTAAGTCAAGCACGTACAATTTATTTACTACAATTTCTGAACTTGATCAGACTGCAAGAACTCTGTATTCTCAGAGGTTTAACAAGCCACCTCATATGAGCAAATCATCACCACACAACAGAACATGGTGCTGTGAATCTACTTACCAAGACAAAACAAGCAAAAATCAACCCAACAAAAAACAAATGGAGCCTTACAAAATAAAAATGAACAGGAAACCATAGAACACACACACACTGATACACTACCACGGAGCTATGCATATTCGAAAACAGACTTGGTCTATTTCGTATACGCATATTGCGTTACCTTGTTATCAGAGGCTGTTTCCATGTGTTGGAGCTTAGTGATCTGTTCATTAAGAAGTGCTATTTCCCTGTCCTTCTCCTCCATCACCTTCAAAAGTCAGAGATTATAATGTGATGGCTATCAACAAACAGTTCACGCGTAAATTCACTCAGATTCAACTTTGTGGCACATTACTCAAAATTCACTTCTTGGGCCGAAGACAATGTGTCAGCAGCGTTAAAACAAACATGTCTGCTATCTAATTTCAGCACTTTTCGGTTTTCAAATTAAAATGTTAATGTAATCTTGACATAATATAGACATAATAGTATTATATCCACAATAGATTAAGTTGGTCCTATTTTCAACTTGGTCCTATTTTCAAAAAAGTTTTTGGTTGTGTGAACAAGTCAGACCTTCTGCCGTTGCTGTACAGTACAAGACAATCCGGCAATGTCACACATTCCATGTGGGTTTTTAAGTCACCAGTAAACCGCAGCAGTTTTTAAGTAGAAAACTGACACATAGGTTAGATTGAATGTAACAAATGAGGCTGAAAATACAAATGTACAACAGAGTCTGTCTGGCTCATAGCAATGGTTTCCACGGTCTACCGCAGGTGGAGCAGATGCATTTCATAACATAGCTGGACTTGACCACTTCTGTGGCTTAAAATTCTGTGTAAAGATGACAATATGGCCTTGTGACTGGAAGACTGTTTACCTGGAGCATGCTATCCCTTGTTTCTAGGCATTGCTGCTGGCTGCTGAGCTCCTTCCTCTGGATCTCCAGCTGCATGTGAAGCTGCTGCAGCTCCTCGCTCTTGTTCTCCAGCTCCTCCCTGAACTGCTCCAGCTGCTCCTCCAGGTTACTGATCTGGGGCACCAGGTAAGGATGACAGGCACTTTAGGGGAGATATATCTAACACCGCAAGATTCTGCCCAACATTTCATTCCTTTCAAGAGGTAGCCGCACACTCATAACTCCGATGCAAAATAATTTATTATTCAGATACCAACGTTTCGACGCAAAGTCTTCAGGGTTACCATATAAAACAAGCTTTGGCTTTTTATAAATTACACATCAGGTGTAAGCCTGCGTGATTAGTAGAAACACCTGAGACAAATACTACTAGACTATAGATCTAGAGTAAAAAGAAAGGCCATCCATAGCAAAAAGTCTTACAAAGAATTACTCGTTAAAATATAAATATAGCACATGTAGATAGATGATAGAAACCTGCATAGTATAAACAGTTCTTTTTACTCTAGATCTATAGAAGTGTTATGAATACATTACTATATCACAAGCCCAATGCATGTGTAGATGTGTTATGCATGTCCTCTTAATGTAAATTGTTCCCCGGTACAGTTCTTATGTATTGAATACAGAGCTAAAATAAAGGGGGGTGGCCGTTAAAAAATTCTCCCAATCCTCAAAGCACAAATTGAACAGCACACTACCTCTTTCTCCTTCCTGTCCAAAGCTTCTCTCTCCGTCTGTAACTGAGCTTCCAGTGTGGAGTGTCTAGCCTCAGTGATGGATGCATGCTGCTTCTTGTGTTCAACCTGAGACATACACAACAACACACAGGTGTAAGACACTACTATCTAGTTCGGTAATTATATACAGCATACACAAAAAGGCTTGAGGGAACACACTGTTGTTACAAATCAATTGGACAATTATTTTTAAGGAAGATATGCATGCTTAAACAAACACATGCACGCTGACATCATGCGTTATGCAACTGGGACTCCTTGTAATTTGTCAACTGAGCAGTAGCATGGCAACATTTCTTTCACTGCTCTTTTTGTTCACTCACCCACAGCCCTCCACCAATGCTGGGGGGCAATCGTGACAGTTGCTAACCATAGCACAGCGTCATCACCAACAGCAAATGGCTGGGGTGGCTAGAGTAGACCCACCCACACATTGTTCTCCCTCTCCCCCTGCATCCTAACCCCCTCCCATTCATCCTCTAGCTGTCATCTCATCTTCATTCCTTCACACACCCCCTCTGCCATGCTCTGCAGCCATTGTTCCCTGACTCTTTTTTTCTCTCGTGCCGTCTCCGCTTCCCTCTCTTGCACATTCTTCATCTCCCCCTTTCCCCTCTCCCCCTCCTCTTCCTAACCTTTTCCAGAGACTCCGCGCTGGCCAGCAGGGCCTGCTCCAGCTCGCGGACGCGGCTCTCCAGCTTGTCAATCTCTTCGTCGCGCTCACCCAACTCACGACGCAGCTGCTCTGAGCCGAGCAGCAGCTCACTGCACCAATCCGCCTTCTCCTTTAGCTGGGAGGTCAGCTGGTCCACCTGGTGAGAGAGAGAGGAGGAGAGCGGGAGAGGGGGGGACCATTTAATGAGATTCGCTCTCAGACACCACTCGCTACAGCGTAGCCGATAGATGTACAGCTAGCTGGGAGGTCAGCTGATGCACCTGAGAAAGGAGGGAGATGGGGGGATGAAATGAGGTGCAGAGACAGAGGGGCGAGTGAGATTTCATTCAGGGTGACAAATGCCACAGTGCAGTACAATAACCAGGAGGACTGCTGGCAGGTAAACTGATCCACCTGTGAGATGGGGAAAGCATCAGCAGATGAATGAAGGGAGAAAGATGGGTCGATGGGAGAAGGGTTCATTTAGGATGAATAAGCTATTTTAATGTTGCTACTATAGAAACAACATCTAGATGGTGAACTGTTCCCCCTGTTTGGTCAAACAAGAAGAGAGGAAAAAAGATGATAGTCTCTTATAAAAGTATTTATCCCCCTCTTGACTTTTGCTTACACTATTGTTTCAAAATAAAATGTTACGGAATTTTTGTCTGAGTTCTGCAGTAGGAAGCTGTAGAACTTTGAAATTGTAGTAAGGTAGGTGAAATAAAAATAAGTAACAATTCTAATATGCAAAATATTGTAATGTTTTTTGTCTGTCTTTCTTGCCAACAGAGCTGACCTGGTGTCCCTTTAATAAATTGTAATGGGATTAAGAGTATAGGGTGGACTCACCATCAGAATACTCAAGCACAGTATGGGATATGTGGTTCATTTATAAATGGCATTTTAGTCCAGTCCCCAAGGATTCAAAGGAAATATAAGTCATCACTCCCCCCATCACTATGTGAAAATTTAGAGGGTGCAAGTTTGGTGTGTTTTTTCTATCCAATTTCTCCCTTGATGTTCATGGTAAACTTGGGTAGAGTATTATGATTGCGGAGTATGATTGTCAATGAAATTTCAAGATGATATCTGAGTAACATATGATAGGAAAAGTTGCTTTTTACTACATCAATTCATTTTCACATTAATACTTTTCAAGTGTGTTTACTGTTCTACTGTCCACTTTTATATTGGGGACAAGGGAGGGAGAAACAAGAGGAGGGAGCAGAATGAGCGAAGATGGTTATTAGAGGTTGAGTAGCTATTAGCCACTCAGTTAGCTTTCAATTGAGGACACATAGATGGGGACCAAACTGGAGAAAAAGAGGGGGAAAGGGACAAGGGAGATGGACAGGATATTAATCGCTACAGGGGCAGGCGGGATTACTAAAATGCACTTAATGCTCTCTGCAGGAGAGTTGGTTCTACATGTAGCTAGAAGCAATACCTTAAAGGTTACTCCATCCACCTGCAAAAACCATGGGAGAGAGAAGGCAGAGGCAAAGAGGATCAGAGGATGGAGAGTTGTAGGGAAAGAGGAGAGAGGGAGAAAAGAGGAAGAAAGAACGCTTAATGATGATAGCTGTGGCAGGATTCTGTCTCTGGAAATTATAGAAATGGTAGTGGTAATCTTTGGGGTATTAGCTGGTGAACATGTAGCAGAAGCACAACTGGGGTACGCAGCATATGCGACACATGGGGATGCAAAAGCACAGACCAAAGAAACAAAAAAATATAATTAAAAATGTACCACAAAATTGAAACCAATATATCGCAAAACCAATCAGCTGCAAGTAAGCCTATCAGAAAATATATTATGCGGGGTCATGAATTTGAGGGGGAGTAAAGCCGCTAGCCAGGTTGACATTATGGCACAGGGGCAGATGGAGCAGGGGCAAGCCAAGGATGCTTTAGCTTCTAAGGAGAGTAAAGTGGAGAAGAGCACAGACATTCCTGATGCTACTAAGCCACCAGCCCTTCCCCCACAGAAACAACTGACTCTTTTCGTCAAATGATGTCTGAGAATGGGCCCGTGAAATGCACTGAGGGCCCATATCCCAGAACAGAAAAAAGGAACAAGCGGTTTTCAAAAGTTTATTGTGCTCTTTTTATTATCCAACGGAGAATGAGTTGAACGTAACTGGTTAATGTCTTCACATAAAACAAGGTATACTGCTTTGTATGCAAACTATTTGGAGGTGTGCAAGGATGTAACAATCACTTAGTTAGGGGACATAAATAGCAGTCCCTTTCAAATGTGCTGCAATACCACTAGATAGTGATTGGGTAAAAACATTGACAGTCAATGCCAAAATACTATAGAAGCCAAAGGGGCACGCTGAAAATCAGTTTTAACATGTGAACATAGCAATACAGCCAGCAGAAATATCTGTAGATATATTTATTATGTTGATAGTCTCTGAAAACTTTTCTCTCCCAGTAGAGAGAGAGTGTATTTGAAAAAGCCATCTACAGCTTGAATGGTGGCCACAGGGCTTGACTCTAGTACAGAGTTTATCCAATAACACCACTGCGAACATACAACATTTCATGATGAAACTGACAGTGGTGGCCACTTTGACGAGTGAGACACACAAGAAGTAATGTCTTTCTGCCATTTGGTAAGGACATTGAGGGTCAAGACTTCAGTCCAATACTGTCCAATACTCCTGAACATTTCCTATTGAAATCAGAATGACATCAAAGTGGGAAAATGCAGTGAATTCTGTGAGACTAAACTTCAGCTTTCATACTCAAGCCATCTAGTGTATAGGACACTGCCTTTCAAACGCTTTGCAATTCAAAGTGTGCCTCCTGTCGGTCATGTCGTAGTGCAGGTGTAGGATGTCTGTTTATCTGTCAGTGATACGAATGTTAGGCAGAATCATTTGAATTCAGCCAGTGAACTTTCAGCAGTCAAAGTGCATAGCACATCAAATCATTCATGACTTCTTGACATGAGCATTCACATAACAGATCAAACATCATGTAATTATTATTATGTTTAAATGCATATGATATTAACACATGGACATAGTCTTGACAAAATCAAAATGTTGTGTGTTCGAGTAAAAACCACAACAGCTCACTGTATTCTTAGAATAAACAAATCTGCTGGAGTGCTTACTTCCATCTTATTTTAAAAAGTTTTACCAAATTAAGTATTAAGCATGAATCCCATTCTCATTTAGTCTATGTAACACTTCCAGTTTGACAAGATCGGTATCATTTTCGAGTAAGCATGGGTAATTCCACCAGCTCTATTGTTCTGCTGCATGACACTGAGCCCAATGTGCATAGCCACAACAGCCTATGTTCACAAACAGAGCATCTCCATTACTGCCTTGTCCTCTGGCAGAGAACAATGCTCTCTACTGTTACCTCTCGGTTTCTTTGCTCAGAGCCAGTCTGTAGCTTCTGTGGATTCTTAAGCTGTTGCTCCAGCTTGTGTATCTCCTGCTGGAAGACATCCCTCTCGTGTTCTCGGTCCACAGCTTGTTCCTGGACATTAAAATAAAGATAGAATGTAGAAAGACAGATAAATAAATAATGGAAAATATGGAAATGTTTAAACGGATCTTAAAAAACTAAAAAATGTATGCTTGGCAGCAGTTCTGGCAAGCATCTACACATTGGGTTTTTTCAGGAAAGTGACTGAAAGGTTTTCATGAAGACAATGCACTTTAGGGGCCAGCTGATGGCCCTGTTTGATTAGTTTGACTTTGATGTGCTTGAACCTGTGGCGGTAACTCCTACTGGCCTGCAGATGGTGATGACTGGACATTACGCACTATCAAGTGTTAGGTAGAGAAACTCCTTCGGATTGGCTACATTTGGTTGACTATATGGTAGTGATGTTGTCTTAATTTTATTTTATTCAATAGATAGGTTTAGATACATTTTCAGTAGACATAAATACATGGCAGGAGTGACACATCTGGGAGACCGCAGCATTTCCCCCAAACATTTATAGACACTGCAACCCCAAATGGCATAGTTTCGGGGCATTGTTTTGTAGCTCAGGTTGGCTAGCTTGAAGTTGAGCTTGTGATTTGCATTTCTTGTCTTTACAGTTGCCTTACCCTAATACCGATTCCAAGTTATCCTCCTGGAATTATCTGCAAGCCTTTTGTTTACCAATATTCAAATGTTCCTATTATCACTCATCAAAAATAGCTTTGTCTGGTTAGATTTGCAAGAATGTCAACTAATGTCAAAACTTTTGTCAACTCAATAAAAGGTGTTGCTAAACGATTAGAGCTGTTGTCTATATCCATGACAGTCATAGAAAACACTTAGTTATTACATTCCTTGCCCAGACACTCACAGCTGACAAGCATGTGCTGTAACTAGTAGTAAGCTAGTTTTTTCATGTTGTTTCATGTTGCTATGGCTGTGTCCATTATTCAAGAGGCACAATTAGTGGTATATGGCTCACAGTAACAAGGAAGCTTTGCAAAAGTTTTCTCTGAAGGAAAACTACTGAGAATAAGTGTAAGAATTCTGTTCATGATCAAAATTACTTCATATTGCAATTCACTTTAGAACATATTGAATTCCAATGAAAGAAATCTCATCAAACAAACTGTAGAACTATGTGACATTAGGGGTTCCCATCCATGTAGTGGTCTTTTTTCCAACTGCCTGTGCAACTTACGTCGAGGAATCTCCTATTCTTCTCCAGCTGTTTCTCCAGCGCCTGGATCTGTTGTCGGAGGTCTCCACTCTCTGTTCTCTGAGCATGCTCCAGTTCAATCACCCTGTTGACCTGCTCCTCCAGCTCCGCCTCCAGGAGCTTCACCTGCTTCAGGAGGTCTGTGTTCTCCTTCTCTGCCTGACGTTGGACCTCCACCTTCTCTTTCATCAGCTTCTCTGTCTCTTCCAGGAGGTCTACAGAATATGGCGGACGAAGGAGGAAGAGAGGAAGGGTATTACTGCCTGGCAAGTACTGCAGTGGGGGCTGACTTTATTTAGTTATGAGTAATTCAGGTTTGATTTTGATTTCGGTAATGGACAGGATGCTGAGATGGAGCCATTGAAGAGTTTGAGGTCTATGAGCCTTGTAATAAAATGTCATGCAAATGTTGCATTATGCCATTTTTGATCAACTCTCCCATGCAACACTGCGTTCTTAAAAGAATAACGCTGAACTTCCTCTTGTAAAATCTTTTACCGGTAATTGTAAAAGTACAATATGCTATACATGGTCACTTCTACAACTCTCCATTTGTGTAAATGGTTAACCTCAGACCCTTCCAACATCTCAGTCACCTTCCCAACACAACATCCCCAAACATGATCCCCTTCTGCTGCCACCAGTGAACCAACCCACACCGACTCACCCAGGATCAAACCCCATTTGATTAGTGCAAAAGTAACAAAGTGAGAGAGTGCAAATGACAGATCAAAGACGTAGACAGTCCAGACATTGCAATATCCATGCCCCATAAGCGTTTGCAGGCAAGGGAGAGGGAATTCCTGAATGGCCAATCATCTCACTCAAAAAAATTGTGTTAGCACAATATCTACAGATCTAATCTACATATAACCATAAAAAAAAAGATACCTCAATTTGGAGCAAAGATGATTGACAATTAGGAGATAACTATTAAATATAAATGTCTGAAGATTATTTTCATTTCATCATGCTAAAAATGAGTGCTAACATTGACCCAAAGACATTAAAATGACAAACCAGAAAAGAAAAGAAAAAATCAATCAAAATGAAAAGCTGAAGCAACAGTTAGTGATTTTGTTTGTTGTGAGTTTGTGAGCATATAGCAAGCAAGCTCCAAGCTTTATTGGTGAGTTGCTGGATTAAGGTTAGAATAATATACTGTCTAGACAATCAAGGTACATAGATATGACTGAGCCATGCTCAAAGTGGACACACCTGCTTCAGGTGCTGCAACCACTGCAGCTTCAACTAGGCCTATGGGAGAATAAGAAAGCACAGGAATTTAGCATGCTCTTGTTTTGTTCATGAACAGGAAAACTCTGAGAAAGAGGACAGAAAAGGGGTGGAGATAGGATGACAGTGCTTTTCTGTCTGTGTCACAGTATTAGGTTAAAGCTGTGTCGCCAAAGGATGGAGAAGCCAATGCTGTGAAAGCAAATGGAAAGAGTTCCTGAAACAGCCCCTGTTTGGTTTGGTTTATACCCTCAGATACAGAATACTTACCCTTTCACCACAGAATGTACTTATGGGATACCTTTTTTATAATACAGGGGATATAGTGCAAAATTAGCTGATGCAGCAAACAAGTCTGATATTTCAAGAGCACTTCTTTTCAGACACCTGTCAATTTATGACTTACGGCACAAGTACCCGTGGCAACTTTTTGGGCAATGCCGATGGGTCCAAAGAGTTGCCTCAGCACTGTTATACTGGTTACATAAGAACTTATTATAAATAAACATTTAAATGAGTTTGTGACCCTTGGTCTCAGTTCTTGTTGCTGAGAATGGTGCCCACAAAATTGCCTTTACGTACAGCCTTCACTGTAGGTCACAAGAACACAGACAAGTATACAGAAATGACGGACATTTCAATATGAAACCTGTGTGCATTTAAATCATGGTAGTGACCCTTTCCCAGAAACTAGCATATCTAGACCTAGGAATTTGCAAACTGGCAAAATATATAAACTTGGATGAAATGATGAGATAAAAACAATGACAACAACTATGGCATGTAGCTGATACTGTCTTTGGTTTGATGTTTCATGCTAATCAAGATGTCAAGTGTCCCCTGTAATTCAAACTACAATTAATAGACAGTGTCTAAGTTTGAGAGAATGGTAGTCAACGATCGCTTAATAAATCAATAATCATCAATTTGGTACCACTGGAAAGTGGAGTTCCTCGACCTTGATACAAGGCTACTGAAACCTGTCAGATGAAAACAGAGGGCAGATTTTAGTTTTTTTGTCATGTTTTTTTTCTGGGCTCACTGTGATGTCCATAAAATTCCAACTATGGGGTATTTTAAGAACCTAATGTATGGCTCAGACCATGTTGAACAAGCGTATGTCCTAACATTTCAGGGAGGGTGGTGCTTTAGGCTTTTCAAGTATAAGGATGATACAACCCTTATCTGTTGAATGATCTAGGCTCCCCTGAGTGAACATAAAATATGAATAACCCCTTTAATAACTCCCTTTGAGGTTTAGAAAAAAAAACCAAATCCATGCCTTTTTTATTTGTAAGGGAATTTTGGGATACATACGAAGCTCACGGGGTCCGGCGTGCTCCCTCATGGCGTCCTGTTGCCGTGACAACAGCTCCCGCTCCTGTTGCATCTGTAGCCTCTCCTGCTCCAACTCGTGCAGCCGGCTACTTGTCACCTGCGTGGAGCAATGGTATTCAGTTAGGGCCTGGATGAAAATGACGATAATTACAAAGATTTCCCCCAAAAACTATTTTAATTGGATGAATTCAAACTCATTTAGTTGTAGTTACACCTGAGTCACAAGTGTACTGCACTGGAAGGAAAATCCCCGAATCTACCATAAGCGTTAACTGTGTGGGACTCCAGGCAGACTTAATTTCCTATCTCACAAGAACTCAATCGTTTTTTCTCCTCCCTGGAGCTTGAATGCCTCACCTGCAACTCTTGCTCAAGGCTCAGATGGAGCTCTTCCTTCTGGCGCACCTGTTCCTCCAGCGCAGCCCGTTCACCCGTGTAACCATCAATCAGACCTTAAGGTGGCCAAAGAGAGAGAGGAGACGGACAGTTACACAAGGGTGCTGAAATAGAAACTCATGCACATTAGACAACTCAGAATTCCCCTCTAAAGTCTGTGCATCTTCATTATGCTCCCATCCTTGCATTCACGCAACAAAAACATTTAGAGGAATTTCTTTGAGCCTTCTCTTTTAGTTTATGTTTTACACACACACACACACACAGAGAGAGAGAGAGAGAGAGAGAGAGAGAGAGAGAGAGAGAGAGAGAGAGAAGCCATCCAGATGAATGAGCACTGGAGCAGCGGAAAACAAAATCCAAGGTTACTGCACAACACAAAGCAAACAAAAATATACATACACACTCAGGCACACAAACATGCATACATATGCATAGAGAAATGCAAAGGGGCATGTCTGACCCATTTTGCTTGACAGGGTGTACAAGACTGAGATACCAACACAATGAAATGTTCTATTATTACATATTTTGTCACAGGTCAGCAAGCATTATGCACCAGGACAGCATTCAGTTCATAGATGAGGGGAGGGACTGTGCATACACTAAAAGACGAACTACTGGTGAAAATCCATTCACTCATTTACTGTACTTCCAACTTTGGAAGTACAGTACTGGCATAAAATGAGATGGGTAGCAACACAAGGCTGTACACCGCATCCCCGGATGGGCTGTGTTGAAGGGTTACATTTTCTGACAATGAACAATGTTTGATGAGCAATATTTTTTGATGAGCAACATGAAAACGTGAAAAGATCTTTTGCATATTTGTATAATTTTTCTTCAACACTGCAACTGTGAATAATTACCAAAACCATCCACTCCCCATCTCGGTGTTGCTTCCAATTTCACTTGAATCTGTGCATTTGTAGCTAGTATGGGGCTCTCTGTGTGTGATTTCAAAAATGGAGAGAGAGATAGAGGGGGACAGCAGGTCCCAAGTCTGCAATAAAGGTAACAATATCACCTCTATTGTAAGGAGAGAGTCCCATTTCAGACATCAGATCAGGAACCTCTGCTGTGTGGAAAGTTTGCCTAAGGAGGGATCCCTCCATGATACACGTCTGTCCGATGCACTTGATTAACAGCTAAAACAGCAAAGCCCACAAACTACACAGAGCTCTCCTGGGAATCTACTTACTCATTTACTATACTTATTTGCTTAACAGCTTAAGCATAAATGATTAAATATAAAAGGTACAAATTAATTCAGGATAAATATGTACAGATGCAATATACAGGAGGGAGGAATTAGTTACACTTGATGAAAATCTGATGCAAATAACAATTATTGATTAAATATTCTTATGAGGACTGTATTTGCGAAGCAGAAACACAAATTATGGGAAATGTCTACATACAAATATATAAAAAGTGTGTGGTTTTCAATGAAATACTTAGTTCGAATGCATTGTTTAAGGCCAGAAAAACTCTCTGTATTTTACTTATTTTGTTCTCAACCTATCTTTAACATGATTCCTTCGCATCTGAAGTCTCTGAGGCCTTGCATCCCCATGCAAAGGTGCAATCACAGTCCTTCAACCTATCCATTGTAATAAGTAAAAGTCTGGATTTTTCATGAAATGTGGGAGATTTTAATAGTCTTGATCATGGGGGTTATCTGGGCTAGAGAGGTAAGAGTATATATAGAAACAGGTACTGGAAATTGACTCCTTAATGAATCAAAGGTGATAATCCCAGTAGAGACGTGTAGTCTCCATCTCATAGAAATGGAGATGTTTGATAATGCATAAATAGAACTTCATCCATCTGGGGTAAAAAACCCTAGCACCAATGGTGACCCAAAGCTACGAAACAGACAGACTCATGTGTGTTTGCCAACGAGCAACAGTAACCCCCTCAATAAGCATCAAAACAAGTCTAAAACCAATGCTCTGCTTTCTCATCAGATCAAATATGAAGCCTATTCAACAATTAATTTCATTCTACAAAAACACAGCTAAAGGACTCATAACAATGCCCACATACCATGATGACATTATAGACATGTCATCCATCTTGGCCTCTAGTTTTTTTTTTTTTTTCTCTAGTTCTAATATACAAGCATCCTGTTTAGTGTTTTCACTGACACCTAATAGTTTCTGTCAATCATTGAAGAGGATCTTCTTCCAGGGCGAGTCCGTCTCTTGTGTTAATCCAAAACCAGTTTTAAATAGCCGCACCCTGAGCTATGATCTGTGTGGATCATCCAGACAAAAGGAAGGGAATTATTTCGCTTTGGCTTCAATGGCATGTGAACACTAAAAATCACTGGGTTTGGAGATTTCAAACACTCTCTGAAGATGAATGGAGAAGTGTGCAACATAGCCAGATATAGCACATGAATCAGGCAACACTGATTAATATAAAGGGAATTTCAATTAAATTGACAGGTATCAGGGTAATGAACAAGTGCTGAATAGAACTGTGACTGTATTAGCACTACACTCAGCTGTAGCCTAGATTGAAAGAAGACTATTCTTCTCATGGATAACTGTCAAGCTTCCTGTTACTTCTGTCACATAGGCGCAACTGCTCTTTTCTTAACTTGACTGATTTACATGATATGGGATGTCTACAGTGTAGAATTTAGCAGTTATTCACAATAATGTTCTTTTATTTATTTTTTACAACTTCTCTCCCTCTTTGGTGGATTACCTCATAAAGCCGTGGTTGACAAGTGATTAACCTATTTTATGACAGCAAATATTTGCCATGCTTCAGCACCCCTATCAGATTACAGGCAGAAAACAAGCATCATACCAGGATACTACTCAAGAAAAAAAACCTATATGAAATTAGAACTGGCAGTAAACTCACCATTGTTCAATGTGTCCAAAAAGTCAGTGTATTGAGACCAGAAGAAAAGATTGTTGTACCTTACACTCGCCAAATTGTGTGACAAACCTGACCAAATCCAGTGTATTGGGTTTGTGTGTGTGAGAATAGATGTGGGTGTACCAGTCAACCCTCTTAGACCAGCTGTCTCAGACATGGATGGGACATCAGATTAGCTGCCCCCGACAAGATTTTCCAAGGCACTTAAACTGTGCTGAGGGGGCAAAATCAGCCATTGCCATTACACTGACTCCAAGGCTTAAAGATATTCCATAGATCTCACAAAAATACCTTTACCTCCATGGAGAACATATACATATATATACATATACAAACCCTCACATTTTGGTTGTGGACTAACCTCACACTCACTCAGACGCTTGAATACAAATCAGAAACAGACTCACAAACACGTATTTCCATTTGTCGACTTCCCACCACAGATGGTCTCACACTCCTCTACTCACCCTTGCAAACAGCTGATCACTCCCTGTAACACCCCACCATCCCCCAAACACATGCACACACGCATTTTCACTCTACTTCCATATGCTCTTGCTGCTGCAGTGCTTTCCGTTTTCTGTAATCACCTTGATACATGGACACACTTTAACGATCAGATCATCAATAAGGGTTGCATAGTTAATAGAGAGCAAATCATAAACATTCACTACTTCAATTCCTCCAATCACAAACACTTTATTTTTATATACCAATAAAAAAAAAATTTGACCAGTTTTTACATGCTAAAAAAATACATTATGTAGAGAAACTCACCCTCGGCCCGCTGAAGTTCCAGAGCCAGTTGCTCCCGTGCCCGGGCCTCCTCCGCCAACCTTTCCTGCAGCTCCTCCTGCCTCTGGAGCAGCTCACCCATCTCCTGGTTGTGGCAGAAGGACTCCCGCATCAGCTCTGTCTGGGTCACCCGGGCATGCTCAAGCTGAGAGGGAAGGAAGATGGTGTGAGACAAACAGAAGAGGTTAGAGGGAACAGTGGTCTCTGCATCGAATCATCTTTGAAATATAAACCTTTGAAATATCACAATCTCAATAGTTTGCCTTGAATCTTGTTTATCAAAGATATCTTTGTCATGTGGAATGAGCCACTTACGACACTAAACCTTGCATCTGTTAGGTAAATGCCCGGGGTAGTCTAGAAGAATACAGCTGCAATTCACTCACCTGTCACATAGGCCATGGAAAAACATCAAGGGAAATTACCAATCTTTTGTTTTCGCAAGTTTTCAAAACAGATATTTACAAATTTATATTTTAAACAGATTTACAGCATCATGGCAAATTGATGGAGCAAGTTAAGTAAGTTATTAGTTATAGTTAAGTAACTGACTGACCAAGAACATCATTAACTATTGTTGCCACAATTAAGAATATTATAACCAACTATTACAGTGTGGGTTGGCTACACAGCTCAAGGTCTCTGTACAGAGGTACGCATGGTGCACAGTATATATATATATCATAAGTCACTGTATCACTGTGGATTAAGGTAAAACTTGCACCAGCTACTTTAGGAACAGCTTCCCACTGCTGTGCATATTGTAAATGAACTATCTAAAGGCCATTGAGGTTGAACTTGCACACTACATAGACTAAGGATGGGGAGGGTGAGGGGCATTGCTTAATGTCTTATTTATTGTGGTTCATTTTGATGAGTGTTTTTTCTATCTTCATCTTTTTATAGTTTTCATGCAGTCTTTCCAAGACAAACACCAATATATGCATACTGGTATTACAAATGGCAAATGAAGGCAACTTGTACAAGATTCAATTGTGAAATGAGGTGCAGTCCAAATGGAATCTAAATCTATGCTGTAATACTGAGATACTGGCCCTCTGGTCAGGTGACAGAAGGCAGCTTATTCTGGTGTAACTGATATGAAATAGTCATAATGCAGTAAATCGCTCACAAGCTCACACGCATTCACTCCCCAGTTACTTTGAGAGAAGATTTCCATATCACCCTGACCAAAGGTTACACTGTAAAATAATGGCAACAAGGAAGTAGTAACGTGACCCTGCCACATAGAAATCATACAATCTTTCACCTACTGTTACAGATGAACCAAAGGAAGAGGCACTGAACACCTACGTAGAAGAATGTATTCTAAATGATATATACTACATACATAGAACACCATCTGCATGTGTGGACCTAGACTATACACAGGCTGTGTAAAAATGTATGTGTGAAATATTAAACAACAATTGACAATGCCCAGACTCTACATATTTGTGATGTGGAAAAAGACATCCAAGGAACTCCAAAAATCAGTTAAAACCCTTTATTCTGTTTGGCTAGCCATAACTGAATGCTACAGAATTGTGAGTTGCCAAGTATAAACTTACTGTATAGGGAGGGGTGGGCAGGGAGATTTTGGAGATGACCTTAAGAAGGTGACCGTTGGACCTGGTGCTGACGTGCGAGATTTGGGTCTGCACAACAATGGCATTTTTCTCATTCAAGGTGCTGGAGAGGGGAAAGGGCCGGGGAAGGGGCACACGAGATTCCACCTCGTACACATCCTGGTCCTCCCCTTCCACCCACAAGCTGCCATGCAAGCTTGAATTCCAGTAGGAACGGTAGGAATCCATGGTAAAGGATGGATCCAGGGAGAACTTCCCAGCTCGTGTCCTTATGGCAGAGTTCCTTTTTTGGAGTCATCAAAAGGGGCTTCCATCTGCCATGGAGTCTGAGGCTGAGTTGATATAGCCGTCCAACCACAAATCAGAATAAGGTCCAGTGGGGAAAAAAGCAGTGAGCAACGTTGTGGGTAGCTCCAAGCAACAGTTCCTACGCGTTTGCCGTGCACACAGCTAGAGTAAACAACATTTGGACACAGTGAAATTCACGTCATCTCAATCACATGCTGCCTGGTTGAGGTAGAACAAGTTCCAGGTAAATATTGAGAAAGAAATCATCTGGCAACGGAGAGACGTTTTGTGGCAGGAAAGGAGAAAGTATGCTTCCAAAAAATTTCATCCTCGGCAGCAGGTGGAAATTACAGCAGGGATCAGTGGCTTAAAGGGCATTCCTGAGCATCACCGAGGTAGGTAAGTAAACACAAAGGCAATCATTTCTTTTCTTCGTGTCCTCTCTGAAGATATCTGCCTCTCTCTGTGTGGTTTGTGACCTTCTTCTTTTCGAGCACAACCAATGCCTCTCAGTAGAGCTCACACCCCCGCGTCTGCTCCAGCTCTCTCACTCCCTCTCCCCCTCTCTCTCTCTGGAGGTTAATTAACAATGCTGTGCCGCCGTAGCAACCGTGACCTGCAGGGAAGCCTCCCAGGGGCCCCCCGTAATTGTTTTGTCCAAGCGGCAGCCAACAAAGGGTGAGATGACAGTGGTTGGATCCAAGTCTCTCCCTCACTCCTTTTCACGTCCTCCCAGGTTTGCGGTCAGTCTCTCTCCAAAGCACGCTTGCTCCCTGCTCATACCATGACACTACTCTTACTCATTCTAGCTCTCTCTCCTTTTAAACATCAAACTGTCCTATATTTTACCATTCTCCTCTCTTTTTCACCCTCTCTCACTTCCCCTACCTCAGGCAGGCTACTGTCATCCTGTTACTGTTCTGTTATTCTGTTACTGTCTGTGCACATGCTTAAAACGATTAAATCCCAGAGTTCCAGGTTTTTTCCCCCCCTTAGAAGCCAGACTTTCTACTTCACTTCCTGGATTAATCACATAGAGCAGGATACTGTTCAGCAAAAGTGGGAGGGAAGCAGGTGTGGCTTCAACCCTTGGGGCCAGTCGGCCAGGTAGATTTGTAAATAGATCACATACTCCCTCTCTCTCTCATACACACACATAACCACACACAACACACACCCTTTCCACGAGAGCTTGTCAAACCGGATTCATGTTCTACATAGGCGCAAAAGAAATGATTAAGTAATTCTGACATGCTTCCTCTGGGTCCCTCCTCCTGTCTGGCATGCCAACCTTCAAACTTATTGCACGTGAACAATGTCCGTGTCTCACTCACTAACAATGGGAGGTTAGTGAGCAAACACTTTCCCCCGGCAAATAATTTACAACACTAGCGCAACAAAGACACTGAAAATTCCTGACCAGCTAATTACATCAATCTCTAGTCTATTCACACCGCTGCTTTACAGCCAAGACACAGTGATCTACCATTGCTCACTGTCAAGACTAATGTACACTGGATCAATAGTGAAGGAAAATAATTTCGCTAACCATTTGATTTGTTGATTACAAGTTTATTGCATTGTAATTGTGTGTAGTACAGGGTTTTTCATGCATAGAGGAATTTTTGGCGCCCCCCAAAGAGGTTTTAGCCAGCGCCAAATGGAAATCACCACTGCCAAAATGATAAGAATTGAGAATAAAAATAGCAATTCAAATCCTCTCCAAATGTGTTTAATAGCTTGTTTCAAGTTCAGCCCATTCAACCCCTCTTTCTTGCAATTTCTGTGGTTTGGACCAATAGTAATCGAGTTAATAGACAGGTTATCTGTATCTTAAACATTTTGGCTTCATATCTATGGATCCATTTTGTGTCACGTCGGAGATTTCCCGCGATTGCGAAGAGCGAGCTCAGAGTGACAGC
>OMLI01030298.1:5607-24600 GCA_900302605.1 Rondeletia loricata | reverse complement strand
ACAGAGTCTAATCCTGAAAAATACCAAAAAAATTTAAGACCTTTAAGACCTCGTGATAAGACTTTTTAATACTTTTTAAGGGTCTTAATTTTCCCAAAATTGATTGATCAACTTTTAATACTTTTCAAGACCCCGCGGATACCCTGCCCTCATGCCAGTTGAAGACCTGGCCACCATTGACTTCAGTTGTTTTGGAGACGGCAACCTCCCTGTGTGTTATGTGGACAAAGAAACGTCACCTGTGTTTCAACTGGCATGAGGGTGAGTAGATAATGACAGAATTATACATTTGGGGTGAACTATTCCTTTAAATACCAATTAATATTTAATAAATATATGGCCCAGGTCTGTAAAATGCTCACCTGAGATACTCCAAAGACAGCTATCATACATATCCAGTTTATTGCCAACCACAAATGAGCATAACACACTGATAACAAATGATATTGCCAGCCTCCCTGAAGGAAGTCAGATACGCTAAAGCTATGAAGCTAGAAAGCATGATAAACCATCATACAGCTTGATGTTTACTCAAGGCTGGGTGTGAGAGCTAATGGCAGACAGTAATGATTGCTACAATGGGAAGACACTGACTCATACAATAATAATTACAATTATAGCATTTATAGTATATTGTGCAAGTAGGCTTCCCTCTCCCTAATAGGAAATCATCTGTCACTGCCACACCCAGTTGTCCAAGGAGGAACAAAACATTGAAATAGCAATTACTGTACAGTTGTAACATGTCATTTGGGAGCGGGTGTATGGCCACAACAGAGAACAATATATAGGGAAACCCTGTAATCCCATTCATAATTTATTCTTATTTACAAATATGAAATGCAAAACTTCCCAGATCAAAGTCATATTGTGCTGTAGTCTTCACTCTGGCAGACCAAAACATGAGTAAAAACATACAGAAATTAAGCCTAGTACAGATTGTCATTGCTATTAAAAGTATCTTCCTCTGATGTTAACCAACATTTGGTTTTGACTAAGCTGGTGACCGAACTTGGATATTTAACCTTTGACATTCTTATTCTGCTGCAGCACCTGAAAACATTGCACAGGGGATCTTTAACCTCTTTATTGTTGCACTGTATCTCTGACCCGACTGGGCTGGTTTTACCCATCACTCAGGCCCCAGGGGAGGGGGGGACGTTGGGGGGTGGGAGGTATAATGGCAACCAAAACATACCTGGCTAGAAAATAGATCATCTTCCTTTGCTGTAGTCACTGACAGTGCCATTTCAATGATAGTAATCCTGCGTTGAGAAACCAACACCCCTTCCCATCTCGCAAAATAAGCAACATGACAAAGTGAAGATGGAAGGATGTGGAAACGTCAATTTTGGACGTTTACAACAGCAATTATTCTAACTAACTCAGGGCTCAGGCATTGTGGATTTTAAGTGGGTTTGACATACTATTGACGTGGCATAATGCTGAATTACTGATAATCATAGAAAATAATCTTCTATTGTATGACCTGAAGAGTGTTAAGTTAGAAAGTGTCTATGCAGCAGATGCATAAGTTCGGTGAGCACAAGTCATCCTGGATTTTCACCAGCATGTCACACTCTGGTGTGAGGAGTCTGGCTCAGCTGCCAAGGCCTTCGCCACTTTACAAATCCACTCAGCTCAATGTGAAAAATTTCTAGTGCAGTAGGATTGTATATGGTCAGAAAAGCCATACCCCATGGTCCAAGCATTGACTTCAGAGGTGTACGGTGACGTACCCATGAAGCTAAATTTTAGAGTTTTTTCCTTGTTTCTGCTCAGGGCCGGCCAACGCCATTCTGGACAAAAGACAGTTTTCGCAGGTCAAGTTTACAAAGCATAGGAGAGTTTATTTTAGTCCCTTTCTCAACAGCATGACATAGTTTACTCTTAATCTTGCATGACACCTTATATCTGCCTACACCATCTAATACTCTATTAAAATGAATGTCTCAAAGGGCAAAATCAATAACCCACTTTTCCAAGATACATGGCCCCCGGTGACAGCACCATCACCCATCCTGAGGACCCCCCCTCTCCTCAGTCCAGATGCTCCTGACAGAACTGTGTCTATATAACCAAGATAAAACAGGTTTGTCTCATAACACATTGGTTATGGTTACAACTCAGTGTTATCAGGACTTGTTTCGCCGCTTCGTCATCCGATGCACTTTCAAAAAGAGTCACTACCGGAACATCAGACTCAACACTCAAACATCCCCATCGTATGCTAACGTATGACCTATGACATATTTGTTGCATGAGAAATGAACACACAAAGTCCTTTGAGACATGCTTGTGATAAAGGGCTACATAAATAAATGAACTTGAACACCAATGTCGTTATAATAACTTGAGCATGGCGTATCCTGAAGCCATTTAAACAAACACCTCATCACGACCACACCTCATCATGTCAATAGTCAAACTTGGCATTAAAGAGGTAACAGATGAAGAAAACGAACTTGAGTAACCAAGCCACTAAAGTGGTAGTAACTGATAAACATCCCCCCTCAGCGTAAGAATGTGGCTGAACTTGCCTTGAGACTCACGTGTTTACACCATCTTCCCCTCATTGGGTTTGGGTGACAGTGGAGGAGGGGGTGGGGGGCAGCAATACAACCCCTACGTGCAAGTATTCAGACAAAGCAGACCGCTCCCATAACATTTTGTCTTATTCTCTGCAACCCCTCCCCACTCCTCCCCGTCCCCTCTGCAGGTGACTGAGGACTCAGATTTCTGGAACTTTCCACATACAACATAGTACATTTTGCAGCAATGGACCCCATGCTTATGAATGAGCTCAGCCTAATGCACATGGAGAAACGACTGCAGCTCAGCCAGTGCGGGTGGTGGAAGGGAAAGTTCATTCGCATGGCGGTATCCATCAGCCAGTGTCCACACATTGAGGTGGGATGAGGGAGGGAACCGCCTTAGGATGAGCAATTCATTAGAAACACTTAATACCCCCCCCAAAAAAAACTAACAACAACAACAACAAAACACATACACACACACACACACACACACACACACACACTATTGACCAAACTGAAATGGGTCAACAAACCAACTGCAGACTTATTATGGGACAAGTGTAAAGCAGACTTACACTTGGTAGACAGGTTGGGATGATGCAAGACTTGGAATGACACTTTCTAATGTATGTTAGGAATGTCTACCCGGCCGCTAGTATGAAATCAACTTTGATGCAATCATTTCAACTATGCAACACTTACAAATTGCAATCTTCTGATATGGATATCCTATATCAAAACAAGAACATATTTTAGAGTAATGTCACATGAGCTCTAGAATCCAGTTTCTTGGCTTATATCAAATTAGTAGACAACTTATTACATAATCAATAAGCCTAGTCACTTCACCCCACACAACTCTACTAGAGCTGCTCAGTGACTAACAGACTGTGGTTGTGAATGTGGTCAAGTATGGGTGCAAAACAGTGCGTTGCTTAAAAAGACCATGCATGCTCAGCAAACGCTTCCCTGAGAAAATAGGTTTGAAAATGATCCTCTAATATCGGTTATCCTTCAGAGAGGTCGTTGACATCAGGGGCCGATTAAGCGATATCATGCAATGCAGTCACACCACTGCTTTATTGTTTGCATTACCATCAGAAATCAAACTGGGCCAGTGACCTTGAGGCCCTTTCTCTCAATCCCAGAGCAGTTTCCTAGTTACCTCTAATGTTTACATGTCCACAGAGACTCAGCCATCCATAATCTGACTTAGGGGACCGCCGTTTGGGAACAAAAGCATCAATGAGGGCCAGCTAGTAGAAGACATTCAACATGCATGAGTTAAAAGTATAGTGTTCTGTGACAAAATGAGATCTAAAAGTGCAAGTTACATGGAGCGAGGTGTTGAACCAGACTCCACTCTGGCTTCCTCTGCTTTCTGTGGTTTACACCATTAGGCAGAGTTACATTGTACCAGTAAGTTTCAACTTTGAGATAGTGATCAGTTGTCTACAAGCTCGAAAGAATACTAGAAAACTTGCCCTTATCACTATAACTATAACATCATAGCCTACTTATTGTATTTCTTAAACTCCTGTGGTATCACTATAATATTGTCACTTGTATTATTAGTTTATTTTGCTGTAGTATGTGTATAGTATACTTATATATACTTATTACAGGATTACAATAGTTCTTCGCAAGGAATGGGTTATCTTTAAGAGTTGAATTGTTTTTGCCCGAACACACCAACCTCTACTCATATCACTCATCGAGATGTAGGACAAGTACGAGACATTAACCCAAAGTTGACAGTCAAATTACCATCTGCCTTTACAGTGAATAGGGAAACGATGAGATACAGAGACAACAACTCAACCAGGCGTTACCAACAATAACCAACAGTCATACAAAATAGCCTGCGAGTGAGCCTTATCGAGCCGGAAATCACATCGACATAAACATCTTTTTAGGGGGAAACAACACCTGACCCGAGCAGGCCGGCCGTGACGCACAACTAACTTCCCACCTTCGGTCCATAAAATACACTAAAACAAACTACTGTACTCTTAATTCACAGCCAAGGGTAATGGAAGCGTGTTATTTAAGTCTGAGTATCTATAATAACAGAAAAGGCACACCGAGATGAAACCAGGAGGATGAAGGAGCTCGTTAATCCAGATCGCATCACCTTCCGCTAACCAACGGTCCGGAAAAAGCACGAGCCCGAAGTGAACCAGATGCTGCACGGCACAATAAGTCGACATTATTTTTTATTATATGATATATATATTTACTCACTTGAAATAACCTGGCGGAGACTATCGAAAGCAGGTGGGTGTGTGGCCTGATACGTGTCTGAACTTACTTCACGCCTGCTTCCTCTTCCTTTGCGCCTTTTAAGTCCCGACCCAGCCCTTTGATGGAGCTGGAGAAGGGGGAGTCACCCTGCGCTGCGCTGCGGTGAGCGGGTCGCCTGATATGGACGTAATCAGCTGACGGTGTCGCCTAATGGCTCGTGCCTGTCCTTGCTCATCAATCCAAGATCAATCAATACCTTCTAGAAGACTCAGCCGGTACTGTAGCAGAAAGAAAGAAAGAAAGAAAAAGAAATATCTTATCTTCCCACCATCACCACTTGCGTAGAGGAAGTATGCAAGTGGTGATGGTGGGAAGATAAGATATTTCTCTTTCTTTCTTTCTTTCTTTCTTTCTTTCTTTCTTTCTTTCTTTCTTTCTTTCTTTCTTTCTTTCTTTCTTTCTTTCTCTCTTTCTGACATAACGTATAGGGAACATTTAAGCCAGCATAGACAGCAAATTTTCCAGAGTTGATAAGTGTTGATTTTTCAGTTACAATTATTTGGTGTCTCAGAGCTGATATCAAAAAGTGTTGTACATGAACCCTGATGGGAGTGGACTTACATACACAACACTGGCATAGAGTGATTATTACACTATCAGGGTTCAATTGACCCTGGTGATTTAGCTGTGTACACGTTATCAAAGGATAATAATGTGATTATACTCAGAGCACTGCCCTATTGTACTATTGCTTTAACAGCTTCCACCTTCCACCAGGCACAGTACAAGATTAAAAAAATATAAAAAACCTGACCCAATTTACACAACGATATTATCAGTCTGTGTCTATTCAGGCTTCAGATCCAGGACCTGATCCCCAGAGGAGATAAGGGTCTGCTTTTACACGTTTGTCAAATAACAGCAACTGGATGGTTTACAAACGCCGTGTGCCATGGAGGGCAGAGAGGCTGCGGGTTTTCATCCCAACCAAACACTAGGTGATTTCACTGATTAGCACACCTTCAACCAGTGTGTGTGTGTGCGTGTGGGTGTGTGTGTGTGTGTGTGTGTGTGTGTGTGTGTGTTTGAGGTCATCCTGAGCCTGAGGTGAGGTTGAAACTTAAAGGGCCAGTGTCATCAATCATCCACCTGCTGAGCTGCACCCGATGGCCCCTGTCTTACATCTAAATTATGGTCTAACTTTATTTATATACCACTCTCCCAAACATAGGTACAAAGTGCTGTCATTAAGCATTGTGTTATGTTGACAGCTTTATGGTCGGGAATTCTTGCTGTAGGTTTAAGTGCTCAGAGAGAGAAGCAGAGTGGTTTTGGAGAATAACAACAGAGTAGTATGCTGACTGAAGATCGAAGGTGCCAGAAGGCCTGGCTGCTTTCATTTCCTCCTGGGTGGTGACAGTAGCTTTCTAAACAAAACTAGAGCAGAGAGCAGCAGCAGAGATTGTCATGTACAGCTACCACTTAGTGTGTCCGTATTTTGGGTTAAAGTGGTTAGATTTACATCCACTGCTTCCTCTATATGTTGGCCACTGTAGATGTTGTGATTTTTTGTTTAATTCGATCAGCTTTTATGTGATACATAACAGTTCTAATATTGATGTTTTTAATTTTAACTTTTCTTTTTGGCCCTTTCAGATTTTAGTTTTATTTTTCATGTGGAAGAGAAAGCCAATCATAAGCTCTCAATACTCTTTCGAACCTTTTTCAAAGATAGTGGCTTCTACACTATAAGCGGGGTTAGGAAGGTTACTTTCATGTAATCCAATAACAGACTACTGATCATGGCCAGACCAAGAAGGTCGGGGGCCCTGGGCAAGCACTCAAATTAGTGCAAAACATGTTTTGCTTGTCCAGGGTTTTTCCTGCATAGAGGAATTTTTGGTGCCGCCAAAGAGGTTTTAGCCAGCGTCAAAGCAAAATCACCAGCGCCAAAATGATAAGAAGTGAGAATAAAAATAGCAATTCAAATCCTCTCCGAATGTGTTTAAT
The DNA here is from genome assembly GCA_900302605.1 of Rondeletia loricata. Classification (NCBI taxonomy): domain Eukaryota; kingdom Metazoa; phylum Chordata; class Actinopteri; order Beryciformes; family Rondeletiidae; genus Rondeletia; species Rondeletia loricata. The sequence goes on along the minus strand of OMLI01030298.1, from coordinate 17,809 downwards.
AGCTTGTTTCAAGTTCAGCCCATTCAACCCCTCTTTCTTGCAATTTCCGTGGTTTGGACCAATAGTAATCGAGTTAATAAACAGGTTATCAGTATCTTAAACATTTTGGCTTCATACCTATGGGTCCATTTCGTGTCACGTCGGAGATTTCCCATGATTGCTCAGAGTGAGCTCAGAGTGACAGCGGAGCTTTTTGGAAGACAGCCTTCGAATCGGATCACCTGTGAGGAACGTTTCCAATGAAATTCAGCTTATTTTCTATGTATAAATATACTGTAGCTCTATAATCTAATTATCTAGATAAAACAGAGCAGAGAAGTTCATGTGTGGCTGTAGAAGGCCTTTCACAGAAGGCCAACATGACAGCTGTTTAATTTCATCCAGTTACTAGAGTCTTTGACTAATATAGATGGCATTGTCATTAGTTTGTTAAGTTTGTACACTTACCTCAGGCGGAAAACCCGCTGACCTGCTTCGATTCGATTAGTTAAGGTACATCAAGTAACCAGAAAATAAGAGTTCCGGTTAAAGAGTTTAGCCGTCAAAATAAAAGCCCGAAAATGTAAATAACATCCGTTTTTAGCCTTCAAAATAAAAGCTCGAAAGTTTCAAAGTGTAGAAATCTCTCTTTATCCCCGGGGCCGGGGCACATGCCCTGTGTGCCCGGTCAGTAATACGGCTGTGCTAATGATTACCTATACTAACAATTATGATCAGCAATATAATGTGTTGGAAGAGGCTACTCAAACTCAGCACTGTAATCTGATTACTTCCAGTTAGGCTACCTTTGGACTACTTTGCTTCCAAAAGGTAGATTATGCAGTTAAATCAACATTTTACCAACCCAACCCAAATGTTTTTACCTTGAAAACATGTTTCTGAGTTGGGTGGTTAGGTCGGCCACCCCTGGACCCATGTGTGCCCCTGCTGGCCTTGGGTCATTTTCGGTAATCAGAAAACAAGGTAATCCCTTACTGATAATCCTAAAGCTGACTATGAAGTCTCAGAAAAAGGCACTCATAATAACAAAGTCATGGTGACACCAAGTGGATATGTTGGATCACTGCAGGCTCAGAACCACTGATTACTGCAGTTATATAAATACTGAACGCTTGGGAATATTCAGGTCAGGATCAAAACCTGGACCCTGGTGTGATATTTTAATCAGAGGGAGGGAGGCAAAATCTAACTTTCTTTATGGAGACAGATTCCAGTTGTCTGTGCTCCACATATTTTCTCCTGAGCCGGCAAAAGGTATACTCTATAAAACCCATAATTACTGCATCACCACACCCACATATTTGTATTAATGTCTATATCCTACAGCTGTGTTCTTCTCTGAAATTATGCTATCACACTCAAACAATGTGATCCTACCGAAACAAAGAATCTGAGGCCTGCGTTCACTCTATAAATGCCTGACTTTATCTCTTCCTCCGGCCTACAATGCCCCGTTTTATCACTCCCAGTACTGGAGGGAATCATATCCACAAACAATCAAGTCAGCCTGCTCATTGCAGCTTGTGTGTCATTACACAGCAGAGCAACAGACATCCTCTGGATCCTGATGGCATCCATTCACTTTCAAGACAAAGGGAACAAACAGGTCGGCCCTTTTTTATTAAGGACACCAAGCCTTGGGGAAATAGACTATTTGAATCTAAACATGCCAAGTTCGTTCACTATTTGAACATAGATCCTTGTCAAAGTATTGAAAGTGATGTTGTGGCATATACCGCTGTTTCTCTTGAAGAGGAGCTATGACCTCAACGGCAGTATCTTAAAAAGGCCAAGAATTTAAATGATATGTTATTGAGAATTCACAAAGAGTGGCAGGGGATGCCAAACATCCAGAAATGCCTGTGGGATCAATCTGCTCCCCCTGTCCTGTTGTGTGGCTTAGGAAGAGGGGTTGTTTTCTCAGGGCTTTCACCAGAGGGCGGGGTTTTGGTGGGACAAGTGGGCTGGCTGGTCTTCCTACTACAGGATAAGAGGAAAGAAAGAAAAAACATTTGGAAGAGAGGGAGGGAAGAGTGAGGGTCTGGAAAGGCCTTGTCCCGCCCCCGTACTTCTGGAACCTCCTCTGTCGATTTATAGGTCCTGCATACACACACCCACATGCGGGCACAGACACACACACACACACACACACACACATGGATAGATAGACAGTAGGGGCCTAGTAGACAAAGTCAGGATGTGACATCATCCACAGGAAGAGAAGCCAAACAACTTTTTCTCCCTTTACTGTTCTGTCTGTGCTGTGCCACTGAGTGAAGTTGGAGCCTCTGCGTCTGTTACAGGCCGGGAGGGAGCGAGTAGATCCAGAGGAACCAGAGGGGACAGAGCTGGAGTTGTTCTCCACAGGGAGTTTAATGTCGGCCGAATCCTCCCTGGCCTTCCCACGACTCTCCGCCACATCCCCTGCCCTCCGCTCTGGGATTTCAGCCAGGTACAGTGGAGACAAGTTTTTCCATTCTGTAACCTTTTTTTTATCTCTCTCAGCCTCTTCCTTTGTTGCACATGTCTGGGTGCTGCGCACTGCATCGCTTTCTCTGTACGAGCAACTTTTTTTTTCTCTCACATTTTTGTGTGGGATGTTAAAGGGACTGTTGTTATTCTCCAGTGTCAGAGGCAAATTCCATGGAAACTCATGAAAGTATGCATGGAGGGTCTGCCAACCCCAGTGCGTGATCAGACACGCTTTCAGCCTGAGGCTGTTGAGGCATGCAGAGAGAAGCGAAGTAATCAAAATGAAAGTAACTGTATCCCACATGGCACTTTTCTTTTGTGTAAACCACGACTGTCTTCAATAACCAATGGTGTTCATTGTCCATGATTACTGTGTGGTTTATATTTGACTGAAATTACTGCCTGAGTCGAAGGGTGAACGAAGTATCTATCAGTCATGAGGAGGCTCCTCCTTATTCATGAGCCCTTTTGTTATTTACAGCCATCTCATGACCACGTATTCATGCTCCCCCGGTCGTATTCATGCTCCCCCAGTGGTGACTTTTGATCCTAGATCTGGCAGAATGTGAAAACTATTGACACACCAAATGCTGTCTGCATATGAAATCATTGCCTTTAGGTCAATTTAACCCAAACGGTGAACCTTACCCTACAAAACTATAATCTTAACAGATGAGTCTGTGGGTTGTGAGAAGTCAGAGAAGTGAATGACTGCAATTTCTCTGTCTATAATCACATGATTCCCAGGATAATTTCACAGACAGGCACCTGTATCAGTGTTTAGACTACAACATGAGTGTACGTGACAATGCAGGAACAGAAACTTCTGCTGATTAGAGCCACAGGAGTCTTAGCAAAACAACCACAGGAAATGTTGAGACCGGCTGTTTGAAATGGGACACAGGACACAAATGCGGATGTAGTCTCATGTCACAACCACAGTCACTTAGATGTGACTGTAGTATCAAATCTGTGGAAGACCACATGTACTATAATTCTCAAAAATACTGGATTTAAACTGGAGTACTCCCAGTACAACAACATCATGAAGTATATCTCTTGTGAATCTGCAACATACCAGGCATTTCTTTTTAAACTGTGACTTTTAAACTGGCCATCGCATCTTTTCTATATTAACTTCATTTAGACCTCTTCAGTTAATATTCAAGTACTGATATTCATGTTTCACCTCCCTGATCATCAAGACATTGGATCACCCTTCACTGTGGTTAACATTTGATTCACGGACTGAAAATGTCAAACCCATTCAGACAGGTCATGATCCTAATCAGTGTACATTACCTGCCAGATGGTTAATAGCTTCACTCTGTATATAAAAATAATAATCTATAAATCATCTATTGACTATCGCAGAAGGAGAACCTGTGAAGTACAGTGTCGTGATTGAAGTGACCCATTCAGACTTAATATGTTGCTGTCCATAGCATGTACTTTTATGCCTCATTGCTCTGAGTGAGAGCCAAAGTGCTGAAGAATCATAATGTGGACATTTTATCTCACAACGCTTTCTAGAGTTTTAGTGAGCCGCAGCATGCCATTAATTCCCTCAGTTACACTTGACTATCTCTACTGATCTGATTTTACCACTACCGAGTCACATTGGTGCTATTTTCATCACTGGGTGGCTGATGAAAGTCTTGTGATAGGTGAAGCAACGGTGGGGTCAGTAGCTGCACGTCCAGAATGAACTCATTGGTTTGTCCTCAGTTGGGGGATTCCGTTTTTTATTCACAGTGCTTGTCCAACAGATGTTGCTTATCAAACCACTCAAGCAATCCCCTTTGTAAACAATCTGACAATGTTGTTTATGCTTTCCAGCTATGGTTTCCTTGTTTTGGTCATGCTGCCTGATCCTTGTCTGCTGACCACATTGAAGCCATGGATTGACAGGAAAGGGACAAGCCTATGACCTCTCCTGACCTCTCGTGTTGTTTTGCTTCACAGAGACGTCCCTCAAAAACAAAGAGCTCCCTGCAATCTGAATAACAACTCTTCAGGTGAGAGACGTTGACCCCATTTGACCGGATTTCAGCACTTAAACCAGCTTGGTCCGCTCCCAGGAAGGTCACACTTCATCAAACTCCAAACGAATTATTCTGGAGAGGCTTTTCACCCCTCTTCTCAGGGGCTACAACGGAGTTAATGGCGCTGTGCCTCGGACAAGTGTTCAGCAAAGACAAGACGTTCAGGCCGCGGAAGCGATTTGAGCCCGGCACCCAGCGCTTTGAACTATACAAGAAGGCCCAGGCCTCGCTCAAGTCCGGCTTGGACCTGAGGAAAGTGGTTCAGCTGCCGGAGGGGGAGAATATCAACGACTGGATTGCCGTGCACGTGGTGGACTTCTTCAACCGAATCAACCTGATCTACGGCACGGTGAGCGAGTTCTGCACCGAGCGCACCTGTCCCATCATGTCCGGGGGGCTGCGGTACGAGTACAGGTGGCAGGACGGGGACGACTACAAGAAACCCACCAAGCTGCCCGCTCTCAAGTACATGAACCTGCTGATGGACTGGATAGAGTCGCTTATCAATAATGAGGACATCTTCCCCACCAGAGTAGGTGTGTGAGGAGTCCAAATGAAGTACAAGTGAACACATCAGATTATCATAGTGTGTAACGTAATAGATGACTGAGTGCTGTCTACTCTGTACTGATGTTGTGCCGCATCAACACAGAAGTGTCAGCCTAGAGTCCTGGGCCGTTCTCCTTCATTAAGATCTCAAATGGGATGGTAGAGGTTGAAACAGAGGTTAATTACACAACAAGCGTGACATTTAGATGAGATTGAATGCGTGACTGCGGATCTATTGTGTCTCATCAACACTAGAGCTGACAATCAACATTTATTAGAGGAGAGAATGTATTATTTACATGCATAATCTGTACATTAAGTGTGCTGAAAACACATTGGAGAGAAAAAGTGGGACCCGCAACACTTTGCTCCACTGCACCTTTATGTAAAATAGAACGTTTCAGCCACACTAGGCCTTCGTCAGGTCTTCGACACAGAGACCGGAGACCGTTTCTTGGACCTGACGAAGGTCTAATGTGGCTGAAACGTTCTATTTTGTATATTTTTTTGCATAGTGTTGCGGGTCCTACATTTTCTCTTTATTGTCCACTTTTTTCAACCCAGCACCTGAAAACGGGATGTGCGTATAATTACTCCTACTTGCTGAAATACATTGCCCATATGAATCAAATTCCATGTAAGACACTGACTATCCTGGGCACTCTAAGAATTATTCTGTGGAAGAGGAGTCACATAAACATTTTTAGTCAGTTGAATTACAATTACGGCCCATAATGGGCTTTAAATATGGAAAATTATTACATTCTTGTCTCAGATCTAATCAAACCATTTCTCGGGTGGGAACCACTTCATTTCGGTGACAGCTCTTCCCTTCTTTACACTATAGGTGTTCCTTTCCCCAAGAACTTCCAGCAGGTGTGCAAGAAGATCCTGAGCCGTCTCTTCAGGGTCTTTGTGCATGTTTACATCCATCACTTTGACAGCATCTGCAGTATGGGAGCGGAGGCCCACATCAATACCTGCTACAAGCACTACTACTACTTCATCTCGGAGTTCAGCCTCATTGAACACTCTGAGCTGGAGCCCTTGGTGAGACGTTAGTGAGACCTCAGAGGGTGAAGACAGGGATCAGGAAAGAGGGGATTAGATGGGTGTGTTGTATGGGAGGTTGTCAATATCGCTCACATAACTGTCAGTGTAGCAAAAGAATATCATCCTGACTGATTTATAAACTAGTTGTACAGCATTTTCAGTGAGGGTGTAGTTTTGTCTTCAGATCACAGAGCCGTGTGTTTTCCCTTCTAGTGCACAGCACAAAGGAAGCATCAACATGTGTTGTGTGTCTGCTGAAACCACATAAACTGGATGATTACTGAGTCTAACTGTGGGCATAAAACACAGGACTGAACTGTATTCTTGTTAAGATTGTTATATAAAATGGCATCTTTGATTCTCCATTTGGCACAGTGAATGGAATCAACAATGTACTATTTTTTCCCCAAGTTTTGCATCATAAAAGAAACTTGTTAAACTGCTTTGTAGAATCTGGGTTGGTTTGAAGTAACAACCATCATAAGAGAAACTGCTGGCTTTGTTCGGTCGTATAACGAGTCAGAATTTGTATACCACCCTTTGTTGCTTTATTCCAACAAAGGGACCTCCATCACATGTGAGCAGATGGAGAATGGCACTCCAAGCATCAATAAAAGGCCTCAGTAATCATCATTATGAAGCCCAGGCTATGTAATTCCCCGTGCAAAGTGAAATAGTAATGAGACATTTATGTCAACACACTGCAGGGAAGATAAGTCTTGTACACATAACAGTATGACAGACTATTTTATTGTCCTACCTTTAGCGCCCGAGGCAATGTTTTTTTTTCCATCGTTGTAGGAATAACAACAGTGTTGCTTCTCATGATAAGAATTAAGAGTGTACTTGTTACTGTCCTTCAAATTGAAGATGTAGATTGCACTTCATAATAATCAATGGGATGTGTAAAATATGTGCTTTGTCTTCTCTTCCTACAGAAAGCGATGACAGAGAAGATATGTAATTAAACGAAACCACTTGGACAATGGAGTTTACATTTCAACATGCCCTGAGCCCCGCGAGAAATCAAACACTCAAAACCAAGAACAATTTCACGGATTTAAGCCGTGAGAGTGGTTTTCCAAGTGTTCACTAACTCAAACTTGACACGCTTCTTCACATTGTGGCCCCATACCTTAACAGACATTTTTGCTTAATCGTGGTGCTTTGATGACAGCATTCTTGGACTTTGTTCTGATCTGTAATAACTAGATCGTCCATCTACACGGCTTTGTTTGTCTTTTCTCTTGTGCATGTTTTGAACATTGTTTATGTTTGACCTTTGTATACTTTTTGATATATTGAGCCTTATTTTGATGAATGATCTTCTAGTTTGATCTTGTACTAAGGACATAAAAACGCAGGTTAAAAATGCAGAAAGTTATTGCACAAGTGGCCTTATACTTAATGTACCACACAAAAACATTGGGTCATAATTGTCTTTTCATTATCTAAGTAAAGTCTGTATCACAGAAGTGAAAAGAGAACATATTTACAGGATGAATACTGATGATATTGAGTTATTTTGCCACATCTGCTGCTGAGATTTGATCCTATATCTGTCACAAAGTGACTGTTTCAGGCCAAACTCAAGACTGACAGATCTTTCCAGAATAAACTAGAAGTAGGGGACCATGAAGATCTGCCTACATTTTTTATTTTATTTAAATGTTTTTTTTTAATAGTATGTTGTGTGAGCGGAATTTCCTTCAGTGATAACCTGTCTGACTTCCATAAATAAATGTGTAAATAAAGGTTGTCAATGTCATCATGCACAAAAAATCCCCACTACGTGGAGTGGGGTGTGGCGAGGAGTCAATCCAAGTGACGTTGCAGTGGTTTCCATATTTTCGACCAATGGGAGATAGGAACGTGCAGAAGGGGGCGGGAGAAATGTGTGTTTATGTGTTTTCCCGCCCCGCGCGTCACTTGCTCTTCATGGATGCTAAGCGTTACATCAGATGGTTTTGGCTGAGGGATTTGGCCAGTTTGGTCACAGATTCCAGGTTAGACGCGTTTATTACATTTCCTTTTTACTATAATATTAACTGGGCGGCTTCTAATTAAGAACTAGCTAATGGACGTTAATAGTTGGGGCAAACTAAGTGTTAAACGGGGACGTTAGCTACTAGCTAGCTAAGGCTAGGTCTATTAACTAATGTATATAACGTTGGCTAGTACATTCTAGTTAGTAACGTCAGTTAGACAGCTAACACTGACTTTTCTTATGATTTGTTATGTTTGCTACATTGCCCACATCTTGGTAACGGTACCTAGATTTGAACAGTGTTGCCACCGATAAGTTAAGTTAGCCACTGGGTTAGTTAGCATACTGGACTGTCAGTATAGACTAGCTGAGATAAGCTAAAGAATTTCATAATGACATCAACAGTAAGTCAAATACCTAATATCACTCGGAGCTGGTATGGGTAGCTGAAAAGGTGATACAGTGAATTTTCTGACTACAGCATGAACTTAAGGACTGAATGACTCTCACTTGGCAGAGCTGTGTAGCTGTTATATAGCTAACAGACTGGACCATTCAGTCACTGACTAACCCGATTTAACCAATATTAACCATTTGCATAGAGAGTAGAAGAGGGAGGAAGTGATTACGTAAGCTGCTCTTTGGAATTCGTCTAGCTAACGTTACATTGTGGGGACTTGTACCTTTCAGCTGGTTGATCGATGGCGTTGGACCTACATGCTCACCACTTTGAACTGATTTGTTACACTCTGTATCTTTATCCCTGACCATGTTACTGTTCTAGATGACTACAATTTGTAATGTGCTTTCAGTTGGCAGATATGGTGAGGCACAGCATGATGACAGAGCTGCAAGCCATCCAGGACTCTCTCCAGGTAGCACTAACCTGTAAAGCTGCTGGTTTTGTGTGTCGAACCTGTAACTTCCTGAAAGCTGTTGCGTCAGATAAGCTGAAGCCAGTACTTCACAGTCTCAGTAACCAAGCTTATCTGCATTGAAATATAGAGGTTTCGTCACTCCCCATGAGTCATGCACTATCACTGCCTGTATGAATGCTTTTGGGAATATCCAGGGTCAGATCAGGCCTGTGACAGTGTTTCCTGTACTCTCGTTTACATATCAGGCCACTGTGTTGGCAGGTTGCCACTGGGAAAGATAATCAGCTAGGTGGTTGTAATAATTATATGGTTCAGTGGGGCATGTATGTGTTAGCCTAGTGGGGGCTGTAAGGTATAAGTTGTTTGGAAGGTCAGAAAAAATAACACTGTATTATTGCAGTTCACACAGTGAACTAATGTTCTCCTTCTCGTCCTTTCTGTACCTTTCTACTGCCTGATCTCTCTGGCTACTCTCGTACTTTCCCTTCCTCTTTCCCCCTCCCACACGGTCCTTTCTGTTACAGGGTAGTTCCCTGGCTGTAGGCCAAGTGGGGGAGAGCTGTGGGGGAATTCAGCAGAACGGGATCACCACAGAGGAGAGACAGCGCCTCTCCCAAGGCCCAGCAGGTACAACAGCTTTTATAATTACAAGATGAGATGCATAAAGTACTAGCAAAGCACATACTGATCATACTCAATTTCCATGCATATGTGCAAAGTGCAGTTTATACTCATTTTGCATGCACATGTATTCTGCTCTAATTGCTACAGAGATGGAGAAAAGCCAGCCACTGAGCATCCCAGATGCAGCTAAAAGAAGGAAGAAGAAAAGAACGAGAGCAACAGACAGCTTCACAGGCACTTTTGATGGTAATGAAACTCATATTATCAGAAGTGAAGAAGAAAATAACAGGCACAATTTTATCTTTTATTCACATCCTACCTGAAAAGCACCTGCTGCAGTCTCATGAGCTCCACTGTTTATTCAGACCTGTACAAGCTGACAGATGAGGTGCTGGGTCAGGGTGCATATGCCAAAGTCCAAGGATGCATAAACCTGCAGAATGGAAAGGAGTTTGCTGTGAAGGTGAGTTAGGATGGTGATACATCAGGCAATACTGTTCTGTTCTTTAATACTAAATAGGCAATACTCTCAGCAAAAGGTAACAAAGTAAGACGCATTGATTTTTTGTTTTTCTGGCAACATTTCCCCATGTGTTTAAGGCAACAATGCTGAGACAACTTGTTGGGCGCTGTTTCTCAGCAGAGTTGCCCAAAGGTTGCTCTGTGAATTATGGCCTTTAGGATGTGAAGTCTGTACCACATTACCCAAATAACACTACATTCTACAAAATCCCACCCTATGTTGTCCCTGTAGGAAAACTCGTGAAGTTTGAAGTTATGGGAATAGTTTTAGACAAATCCTTTTTAGGATTACTTTAATCATGCATGGTTGGATATGTACAATCTTTATTTAAAAACATTCCAGATGGGGTTTTACATTTTGTAAATGTAAGTTCTAAAAACAAAAAAGTTCTGGTGACTTTTATACCTTTTATACTTCTTATACCGCTACACAAATGTGCTTAATATAATAGCCCAACTGTGTAGATTTAACACTGTGAAATCAAAACATTTACATTTTAATTTTGACAACTAATAGTGTTTTGTCTGTTTTGTTTTGCCCAGATCATAGAGAAGAGTGCTGGGCACAGTCGTAGCCGAGTCTTCCGAGAAGTGGAGACTCTCTACCAGTGTCAAGGAAACAGGTGAGCACACTTGCAATCTGCCTTTTTTTTTTAGGTTAATTAAAAACGAATATGGAATGAACAACAGATTCTAATCTGCGGGAAATACCTTTTATCCAGGAACATTTTGGAACTGATCCAGTTTTTTGAAGATAACTCCTGCTTTTACTTGGTTTTTGAGAAGTTGCGTGGAGGTAAGTATCAGTGAATAAATTGGTTATATGACACCTGCCACTATCTCTGCATACATCCATATACCCCTCGCAGATGGCTAAAAAAGCTCATTGTGGATATACACTGAATGCTAAAAGTGATTATCTTTTCCTCCTCCCTCAGGCTCCATTTTTACACACATCCAGAACCGTAAGCACTTTGATGAGCTGGAGGCCAGCAAGGTGGTCAGGGACATTGCCAAAGCTCTTGACTTCCTACACACAAAAGGTAGGTCACCATCCAAACAGCCGTCCCTACCAAAGTCCAGACAGCATAATCGTGGATTTTTAGTTTCGTCATCATGACACTGTGCTTTTCTACATTTTCTACAGGCATTGCCCACAGAGACCTCAAGCCAGAGAATATCCTTTGCGAATATACAGATCGGGTAAGTGATTTTTAAAGAACAAAAAGTTCTCAGAAGGAAGTTAGTTATTGCTTAAGGTGTAGAGCATAAATAGTATGACAATTGTTTTTCCTCCATCTTCCTACTCAGGTGTCCCCAGTAAAGATCTGTGACTTTGACCTGGGAAGTGGAGTGAAGCTCAGCAGTGCCTGTACGCCCATAACGACTCCAGAGCTCACCACACCGGTAAAGCACCACAGTCTGGTTCTGAACTTAGAGCTGAGAACAAAGAGACATAAAAATAGGAAACAGATTTATATGAATCTATTGGGGAACAATAGATTCATATCTGTGTGTTTTCAGTTTTCTCTTTCTCTTCTCAGTGTGGCTCAGCAGAGTACATGGCTCCAGAGGTAGTGGAGGTGTTCACCGACGAGGCCTCCTTCTACGACAAGCGCTGTGACCTTTGGAGCCTCGGGGTTATCCTCTACATCCTGCTGAGCGGCAGCCCCCCCTTCACAGGCCACTGTGGCATCGACTGTGGCTGGGACCGGGGAGAAACCTGCAGAACCTGCCAGGTACGCTCACCTGACCAGCCTCTTCGCTCTGTCAGTCCTCCATCTCACCTGACACATCCATAAGTGTTCAGTTCCTACAATGCTTACAGCGCAAAGGTATGCTGCCCGTGTGTTTTGGAAATTCAAAGGTGGGACCAATGTGACCAAGACACTTCTGAGTTTCAAAGCTTTTATTAATATATTTGCAAATATAGGCTTCTATACCTCTGTCAGGCATAAGAGCTGTCTCGGGTCAGAAGCACAGAATATTCAAACAGTCAAGGCTTAATACGGTTCGCCCAGAGAAAGAATGTCATGTGCTTACAAGATAGATGGGAACTGTCTCAAACGGTA
>OMLI01030297.1:0-13047 GCA_900302605.1 Rondeletia loricata | reverse complement strand
TGCGTGTGTATTTTGAAAACATAGTCATAAACTTACCCTACCTGAAATAATCCATTTTACAGAAGATCTCCTTGTTTTTGATGTAGCAGCTGCTGTGCTGACGCAGTGACGTTCTGCAAACAGAACACTCCAGACAGCGCACGTGCCAGATCAGGTTGTTCACCTGCAGAGAGACGCCATTCATGTCAAATACACCCTGAAATGAAACGTCTGTGGTACTGAATAGAGACCCGATCATACTTTATGGTATTTGATCTACTATGATGTCACTATAATATTCCTATACTAATCATATAGAGACTTATATTGTGTCTATGGTACTCCATGGTGAGTTTAGTGACCTTATCCTACTTGCTATATGTTTTCATCTCACTATAGCATTCCTGTGATATTCCTAAAGGGACTTATAGTTTTCCTGGAGGAGGAATGGTGCAGTATCATTCTTAAAATTATTATAGGATTACTACAGCTCTTTTTCGTATAAGGGATAATAGGTCGTTATAAGGCAGTAGATGAATACATTTGCTGATACGCCTACATTGCTAATATTAAGAAATATATATATACATATGTACAGCCTATATATCTTACTAGTAATATCTTATTAAATAGCTTATATATTCTTAAATATACAAGAAATAACTTCTAAACCTATTGTAGATATTTTCTGTTGCTTAAAAATAACCTGCAGGCCTTGCTACATTCACGAAATTACAGTAACTACTAACATTTTGGGGCAATGAGGGCATTATTTCCTTAAACAGCGACATCCTGGGATGATAGCCTGTTAGCAAATGAGGAAAATTCATGGATAACCGACCAAAGTGTAATGATGAAGTCGGCTTTAAGGTTTACAAACAAGCGATCTCGTTGCCTCAAAATGTTGTCCCTAACTATTTTAACCTAAATTAATGGCGAGAGATCATCAAGGCTATCTCACAAAATGTGCTATGAATGCAGGGATAATTAGGGAAGATCTACACAACATAGTATTTATGTTCATCATATTATTAGGGATTTTGTTAACAATATACATTATGGCCATAATGCTACTCATTAAATTGCTTATGAATGCATTCTTAAATATTGTCCTAAAATGATGACAAATTAAAATACCAATGCTTATTTTTATTTTTTTTCAGGTCAATATAAATGTATTTACTTATTAATTAGCCTAAGTATTAATAAAATTCAACAGCATCGGCCAATGAGAAATTTGCACGACATTTCAAGGCATGAATAAGAGTTATTATTGTTAAAAAAGTGGAACACGATGATAGGTCTATTTACGATGAATGGCCAAAATAAAATTATGTAGCCTATAGTTTTATAATCTAAAAATGTAGGCGATGCATTTATTTATTTATTTAAGTTTAGGATTTACAAATAAATATTGTTCCAAAACATGTTTTTGAAAAATGTGTTATACTTGTTTGATATAGGCCAATGATTAGACAGATAAATGCAAATCGTACAAACATATAGATTCTGATCATTTCCTAGTAGGCTATAGACTCAAAAACATTTTTATCAATCTTATAAAATGTCATCTTCCAAATGTAAAGTGTTTTCATAAATATTCGAATTGCATAAAACTAAATATATGAATAAAATACTTGTCCCTAGTCCCTACCAGTATTTTCCTAATTCTTGTCCTGTACTCCAAACAAATAAAGTCAGATAATGAACTAATGATCTTCACACTTCCTGACAAACACCCAGTTGTGCACGAGTGTAAGACTGTTTTGGTTGGAAGCACGCGAGCGCACGCGACAAGACAGGGCCAGTTCTGACAGTGAAGTTGGAAGACAGTAAACATCCGTCTTGTGTCTGAGGTCTGCCAAACCTTATCCGTCCCTTTATCTTTATATTTCATATTTTTACGGTGGAGGTATTACAGTTACGTTTTGGAACAGCCATTTCGATTATTTATTTAATTGCCCATTCATGTTATACTCATAAATTATAACTAGCCTATATAACAGTTAGAACTATAGTTACATGTATATTCAAGTTTGGGCAATATTGTGCTATAGGCAGTTATAGGCAGCTCATTTGTTATGGAGAATTTCTGTGTTCTCAGCCGAGGTGGATAACACGTTTGTAAAGTAATTTGTGCCTAATGTTTGGTTGTACTTGCAGAGGGTAAATCCAAAAAAGGAGGACGCCTAAAGTTGTCCAGGCCTGTGTTCATTCCAGTACATCAGAGTAGAAACACAGCAGGCCTATCCATTCGCAACCAAAACAGGACCATGGTCAATAAGCTCCTTCACTTGCTTTTGCTCATCTTGAGCAGACAAGCTATTGTTGTCTAGATCTATGTTACTGACATAAACAAACAAACAAACAAACAAACACAACGCCCATACAAGCAAATAATTTATTGTTGGACCAGATGTGTCTGTTGTATTTAGTTTGAATGCTATAAGCTCAGTGTCTGGTTCTCCCTCTCACCTTGAGCAAGTATCTGTCCAGGATCTCCAGGCCGCAGCTGGCGCACATGTTCTTCCCGGTAGACGGCACCGAGCTGGCGGTGGAGGTCGGTGAGCACACGGAGGGCGTGGACGGGGGACTCGGGGACGAGCGGGTATCCTCCCGCTCCACGTTGGACCGCTGGGATTCTCCGTCCGAGTGAGACTGTAGAGGGCATTAAATGTTTCCACAATTCATGATTTAGGTCAGTTCTGCAAACCAAAAGCCACAGACAGCCTACTCCATGTTCCCAAAGTGCCAGTTTTGCAGATGTCGCCGTATTCAACTTGTTGCGATGCGCACATGAATAACAAATTTACAAAACAAATAATTTGGATATGAACAATCACAACTAATCTACTTGCTGCACATGCATTGGATGCCGCATATGAATTATTGCGCGCAATTGTGCATTGCTGAATTATCTTTTCACAACATAAATAGGTCAAACCTCTCACCATTGGCGCGTGTTTAGTGTCCACACAGCGCGAGGCTCCCGGTGTATGCTGTTGCTCGGTAGAGATCACCTATAAGACAATGTTCAGTAAACGGCAAGTCTTCATCACTTTCCCCGTGTCATCTTCAGCTGAGAAATCCTCAGGAGACATTTGCAGACAGCTCTCCAAGGCTGCTCCTATATAAAGTGGCCCTAACAATAAACCCGGGTTAAACCTGTGATACAAGGGCCCCCGCAACAAAAGCCACATTTTAATGAAGCTATTTCAATTTGGATTGATTTTTCCCTGCCCTTAACCCATGCCTCTCAGAATAATAGTATTTTCTTCGCAATCCAGGACACGAGAGTGGAGGGAAAAAACGACCTGCAATTACAAATAGCTTGAAACGCTGCGGATAAGAGGGACCGGAGTGTCAATTTCAACTGTCAATCAGAAAAAGGCAACGGGTCACCCAAAGAATTGCAAATTTGATTTTTAATGGCTGTAATTAAAATCTAATTCTTCTCAGGCGAATTGGCAGCGCTCGAGAGGCTGCGGACCGCAAATCACGCCATTCATAACAGAGAGGCGCGTGCCTCTTCACGGCGGCTGGCGCGTGCAGCTGATCTCAGTACACAAGCAGTGATTCTTATGACATCACAGTGAGACAAAACAAAACGCACACAAACACTCTCGATGCTGTAAAGCTAGAAATAAACTGCACGTTTGTCACCAACAGCAGAGAGAGGCGCGTAAGTGACACATGTAAAAGTTCAGGAAAGGAGATGAACAATTTGGTAATTCTGTATCAAAAAATATTTGAGATGCATTTTACAGTAAAGTGCGATACTTATTGATCCACGTAGGGATCAATTAAATCGTTATGCCACATATCGCCTTGCATCGTCACATAGAAAGGTAATTCTAGCCAAACTAAACAGTGTAGGCCTGAGCAGCTGTTCAGTGGTGTACGTCTCCAATTGGAACCTTTTTTACGCACAAAGTTGTGGGTCGTTGTCGGCCGTCTCCAAAACACTAGTACCTGTTTCGTGGGAATTCCTTCGGACAGAATGTTATTTCCCTCTGAAAGAGGGGACAACACCTCATTTTTCCAATACATGAACCCCTGGAGTCTCACAGCGAGCAGGGTCTCCAAACTCGGCGCCTGGAATCAGGGGAGATTTTCACGCAGAAGAGTCGACGATGAGCGTCAAAGCGTGTATCATCCGTACCATGGATTCGGGTGTAACTAGCGCACAGTTGTTCTTTTTAACGCAACTGTTTTTTCTCTTTAGGACGCTGCTGTACACGACGATCTCCCTGCTATACGCACACAAAACCACCAAACGTGAAGTTATGAAGCTATGAAGAGGCGAGGAGTTGCTTGCTGCTCCTCAGAGAGCCTTATTTAGAACAGAAAGTTTTCTTCCTCTCCCTGTTTCCCCTCTCTCCACTTTTGGGAAGGAGTCTGACTACAGGAAGTGAATCAAATTGAGGGGTTGGCAGCTTTTACTCCAAGGCTTCAAGGGAGACTGCAGGGCTGCAAAGACGACGAGAGCGCAACCAGGCAGAGAGAACCAAGGTGACTCTGCAGAGCTGTAGTGGAAGTTGGTGTGGCTCCGGCCTGCCTTATAGTTAAAGAAGGGGGAGGGTGAAGAAAGGGCTGCATACATGCGTGAGAAGGGTGGACGCAGTTTGGAACAGTTATGACAGTAACTTACTCAAAGTCTGATGGTGGCGTATGTTTGATATTTTAGGCATTTGTAACGCCTGCCAGAGGACCGCAGGCCTGCGAGAGAGAAAATAATTATATATATATATATATTATTTAAGATATCATACAGCATGTAAATTATAGTGATTTATATCAGTCATATATTTGCTACTAAGGTTAGAAATATAACTATCATATATAGCTAATTATAGCCATATAGTTATATATAGATTTACACTAACGTTATAACTAACTTGTATATATACAGGTATATAGATATGCATAAACGCCTATACATATACATACATATGAGAGAGATGATATATGTTTAGGTCTATCAGTATTTGTGTCAGAATAGAAACATAATAATGTTTCATAATAGTGCAGACTAAGTGAATAATCATAAGGTATTTATTCAGATTCCATATCCTCATTATTCTCAGTTCAGGCCATTTAAACCATAAAAAGAAAAAGAAAAAGAAATATGACAAATATCACTAAGGTCACCGAATTTTACATTATATCTATGGAAACACCTAATTCCTTCCTCAAAGATGTCGTTGTGAGTGAATTCTCCTCTCTTTTTGCTCCTCGTAGCATATCCAGAAAATTAATTGCCCAATATCCTCCTGTTTATAGGCTCTCAGTTTTTATCCCGATTTTGTTTTCGCTATTAGGATAATTCAGTCTATTTAAATTTCTTGTTTGTTTTTGTTGGGTTCAACATCTGAATCTTTGGAGTTTTCAGGGCAGAATTTGTTCAAAACAAAAATGACGACACATAAGACTCTTTAGAAAATAAAGTAGGGTTGAATTTCTATTCGTACAGGACAGTCATATAAGACATTCCCAGAGTCACAGCGCATTTTGCTCTTCTGCAAACATGCAGATCACAAATCAGCATGGAGTAATTTAGTGAAAGGGAAGCTTTGATAATCACAGGATAGCTATGAGCCCACACACCAGCGTAGCTCTATATGTATCAATCACTTATATGTGACCATTTTTCAATCATCTACTTTGAGCCAACAGTTCAAACATTATAAAAATAAATCAAAATAGGCCAAACACACAAAAACAAACAGAAAATACTGAATAATTTCAGAGGGGGAAACAAATGTAAAAATGTAATTAACTGAAAAACGTTTGCAGATTGTTTTCTTCCCATGAATACGCTTATTGAAAACACATTTAAACTTTATGAAATCTATAAACTAAATTAAATCGTCATGGTCCAGCGCTTAGGCCACTTCTTCACTACTCGTATATTTGTAAGTTTATGCGTCAGCTAAATTACATGCATTTGAAAACAAATCCCCTAACCAAAAACATGAATGAAGCGATGACCAAACGCAATTCAGTTGATTTGATGGCCATGAGAGGTGGGCAACATTTTAAAGCAATCAGATGAGCGATTTTACAACAACGACAAAACAAAAAAGGAGGGGGAAAAAGGGTGGGTGGTGTCAAGAGGTAGATTTGGGTTCCTTAATGCCTACGAAATTATCCTCTTTCATCTTGTCCAATTTAGCCTACAGTCCCGTAATGTTGCCCATTGCCTCAACATTTACTCATGAAACCTGCAACTCTGTTTCCTTTTCTGGTGGCCATCTAATTACCCAGAGATAACCAACCTCAGTTTAAACAGAGAGGTGTTGTACAGCTACAAATAATCAGAGGGGATAACATTTGAATTGTATGGGTTCTCAGATGTTTGATACTGTAGTTACGTAAACTCACACACCAAAAAACACATACTCCACACATATCTAAAATATAGGTTGATGAAGCCTAAAATAATTGATGAGCAAAATCACTCTTCTCTCCATGCAAATGAAAACTTCATTGTCTCACCAACACAGTTCAACAGGACCTTAAACTGCATATCACACCTGTAGCCAAATCACATCATAACTAATGCCTTTCCATTGGATCATATTACAAAGAAATCAATAACATTAATTAAAAAGATTTATAGCAGAAGGGATCTACACATATATCAATAAAAAGGCCTACAAAAATATAATTTGAATTATCAATTGTCAATGAACAATAATCCTTGTCCACCATGGTAGACAAAAGGAAAATGGGCCTGTAAATATCATGGAATTATGTCAGATTACTGAAAATGTTGTGAAAGTTGAGTCATGTTTGTCAAGATTGATATTGACTCAGCTGGTTGTTAAAGATTCTGTGATATTGTAGTTAGTCCATAATGATGTAGCTCTGTTTAGTGAATACCTTCTGACTTGTATTTTGAAGAGGCACCGTCTCCCATAAATGAGATGCAGAGGGCTTACCAGATTACCTGCTAAATAGTACAATGTTTCTGACTACAGCTCAATGCTCAGCACTGTGTCAGCAGGGGCAAGTGGACAATAAGAGTTTAAATGTGTCATCAATGATGTCAGAAATAATTAATGAATAGCGTTCAATGATAAAGGCATACAATTTAATCTTGTAATTTAAGAGCAATATAGAGAAGCAACAAAATGACATAGAACAACACAGTTAGGTCATGATATTTATTTATGTTACCAATAATTGAAAAATGAAAGCAATAAAGAGGGAAGGGAAATATCAAAACTCTCACCACACAAAAAGTCAGTAAAAGAGTTTGTATAAAAACTGGATCACAAAAAAATTAAAATTAAAATTAAAAATCCAACCTATCAGAAAAAGAGCAAGGGTTTACACACAAGGAAAACACATGGAAAAACGCCGAAAGTGTCTCTGAGCGGCTTGTTGTCATTTGAACTTCATTAATACAGACCTGTTACAGATCTGTGTATTTCTCCCTCTTAACAGGGTAACAACTTAACAGCAGCAGTAAACATATACATGGTTCACTGCAGCCATTTAAGTTCATGGAAGTCCTGACTAAAAGACAAACTGCAGAGCAAGGCCCTCCAAAACCAAATTGTTAATTACTATGTCACCTTTAAACACTATGATTTGACAGCAACTGGACATGTCTAAAACAGAAAAAAAATCTGCATTTAGATTCCTCAACAATACAATTGTCCTTCCCTTATACCTGTTCCTTTGAACTACATGGACACCGCTATATGGTTCACCTTTATTAAATCTCTACAAACGTCAGAAAGCAGACTGACAAGTGATCCAACATGCACAGCAGTCAGGTATGGGGGAAATTGCACTGATCAGGAGTAGCACTCCTAATTTTGTTGTATTCTGTACAATGACAATAAAGCTTTCTATTATATTCTATTCTAATGGTATTATAACCAATAATATCTAAAACCCCTTCATGTACTTTTTCCGTGATCGCTTTCCACAGTAGAGCTGACTGAATCATTCCCAAAAAGTCCCAGTGCTGTCCATCTGGTTGGCAAAGTATTTCTAACAACTTCAAATTCTATTTTCCCAGATATGATGTGTATAGTCTGTATAGTATTTATGTATTGTGTGTGTGTGAAGGTGGGGGTGGAGGTGTGGTAGTGGAGGATCTCCCGAAAGAGTGGGAGGATGGGTCATCTCCTAAACTTGCGGAAGGGCCTGCTCTGGCTATTGTGGTATGATTTGGAGTAGGGCTCCCAGCGTTTCCTCTCTGGTGGTTTGTTGTAAACGTAGGCCGACGGACCGGAGTACTCATCGTCTGGGTTCTCCTCCATCATCTGGAGCTTGGCCTCGATGGCACGGATCTTAGCACTTGTACTGGAGAAAAGGAGAGAGGAGATATTAGCAACAATACTGCAGGGTAGGGAGAGGGAAATACCAGTACTGGTGTACTGAGGGTGAGGGAAGGGACGAACGGAGTGAGTGAGGGGACAGAGAGATCTTAGCTCTGGCAGTGAGGGGAAAGGAGAGGAGACATTAGCACTCACACTGATGGGAGGGACAGAGGGAGAAAAAAAACAAGAGTGAGAATGAGCAAAAGATTACTAGTTGTGCTGCAAGAAAAATTGAGGAAAACTCTCATTTAAATGGTGAAACAGACCCCGAAGGAGCGATTGAGAGGTTAGAAAAAATTATGGTGCAGGTGAAAGGGAGAGTGCATGAGAGTGTGAAAGCAAGAAGGAGAGACGGAGAGGGGGAGAGAGAGAGAGAGAAAGACAGTCTAGAGAGGGGGCATCAGGAAAAAAGGGAAATAAGAGTGTTTATGTTTCACCTTTTCCTCTCTTTCCTCTGGTGCTGTGTGGAGAGAGTGGTTTTGAAGTTTACACTAAAATCGGAGTGTGCAGCCTTTCCTGAGGAGAGGCCTATGAAGGCCTGCCACACACACTGGATCGTCTCGGTAACAACACCAGGAGTTCACACTCTGAGCACAAGAGGCCTTTTACTAACTTAACAGTACTCCATTTGACTGGATTACCCAGTGTGTGTGCGTGTGTGTACATGAATGTAGGGTTGGAAGTGTAACTGCAATGGTGGGGGCACTTCAGATTTTGCTTTGACAGAACTTCAACACTCTTCCACACAGACTCCTTTTGAACCAAAGTGTTAGTCCAGTTGTACTCGTGAAGATGAACTGCACTTGAACTCACTGTTGTGAATGTGATCAGCCCACTAGCTCTCATCTAATACTTTCAAGCCCAGGCTAGAGTAAAATGGAGAACGTGTGAAGGCAGCAGTTGAAAACCCCTCACCAAAAAGGCGTAACTTCCACCCTTGGATGTAATTGAAATGGTGAGAGGAGGAACGGGCATGAGAATGAATCAAAAGGTGGGAATGACAAAGAGGAACGAAGGTGCTGTGTGTGTGTGTGTGTGTGTGTGTGTGTGTGTGTGTGTGTGTGCGTGTGTATACATGGTACCAACCTAAGGTGGTTGGTTGGGACGGGGCCCTCCTCTGCTGTACCACTGCATGATGGTTCCAGGCTAGGATGCATGTTCTTGTCACCACGGAAACCCTCAAACCTCTGAAGACAGAGACGGGCGGGCATAAAAAGTAATCCACATACACATTGATGGATGGATAGACAGATGGACAGAGACAAACGAAGGGAAGGCACACAGAGACAGTTATAGAAATACATGCAGAGGGGTAAAAGAACAGGTAGAAGGAAGAACAGGCACCAGACACACACAGACAAACAGACACGCCAGCCAAAGGACATAACACATAAGCCAGCAGATATACAGTGGCAGACAGACAGTCAGTGAGATAGACATACAGACAAACAGAGAAAGAGAGGGAGACAAACAATAGCAAGGTATCCTGTCATGTTTACAAACCACCCAATCTCCTGATAAATAATGGCAGCAGCTTCCTGGAGAATGAACTCCAGCTTCCTCCCACACAGCTGAGCACCACCCGTAAACGGTAGTACTGAATTCAGTCAAGTCAAGCCTAATCAAACCAAGTTAGGTTGAGCTTTGACTTTGGCCCTTTAAATGTCTGGTGAAACGGATAGTAACCAAGCAGGACTGTGTGTCTGGCTTACAATCACATGCTAAGGGAGGAGGGTGGATATAGCGGGAGCAGCTGAAGAGCAATAACCCAAAACGCATGTGTTCATTGCTCTCAAAACTGCCTTCCAACCATCTCCACCAGCCAACACAGAATGCTCTTAAAACCTGTGGAGAAGAAGACTAAAACAAAACAACAGTTATATATGACAGGTATGATAAACCCCAGTCCTGGGCGCAGCAGCAGCCATGTGCAGTAGTACGACGCTTTCAAATGATCCGACAATTTTTAAGAGCAAAATCTATTAGTGGAAATAGTACTGTCCCAAGTAAGTTACATGCACACTGACACACACACACACACACAAAACACGCACCATCTTTACATACTGTCCAAAAAAGATAAACAATATGTATACCCAAGAATAGGTCTAAAACAATGACCCTTCCACCACCCAGGACCCTTCCCTTCCACCTATTCCTAAAGGCATGTAGCTGGAATGCAGAGACTCACATACAGCCAAAAGATTACGTTATGGGAGAGTGAGTTGCTCATTTTCACAGTTATCATTGGTTTAACATGATTCAACAAGAGGACCAATAAAGACCCTACATTAAAAGCTGACACTCTACCGCTCTGCATGTTAATTACCTTTTGATGTGAAATCAATATTATACAGGAGAGGAGTCAACAGTTAAAAAATACTATCATTATCTTTCTGTCCAAATAGTTGTGCTTTTGACTCTAAATACACAAGGATATTAAGCTCATAGTTAGATTTAGGCATTTAGGGGCTAGGGTTAGGGTTTAAGTAAGTGGGCAGGTAAGGTTTAGGTTATAGTTGCCAGAAGGATTGTAGACGATCCCACACACACTGAGCTCAGAGTATGCTCTAATGCCATCAGGCTGCAGGTACTTGATGCCCACAATAAAAACCAACAGAATAGCTAACTTGTTCGTGCCTAGGAGCATTAAACTCCTCAACAAGGGGAACCAGTAAAAGAAAGAAAGATTAAAGCAAGTTGGTCTACAGTAGTGTGCGGTAAACCTACTTATATATGGCCATTGCTCATTCCTGCAATCACCAGCACCTCAGAAGAAACACACGTCTGTGCAGAGGACACATATGTAGTTTGGCTGAAATAGTATGTTTGGAAAGAGTTAGATATTTGGAAAGACTTGGGAGGAACAATTTAATAAATGTTTGTGAACATGATCTCCTCTGTCTCAAAGCTATGTAATAAAGTCAAGATGTACTGCCTGGAACTCTGCTGACAACGACTGAGACACTCACCGTGTCTCTGACTCACTTATCCCTGCATGTGACTCCAGGGTTGGAATCAGCGAAGAGGGGCTCGCTGATTTAAGCACAACTGCGTGGCACTTAAGTGAAGGTCTGAATTGGGCCCACTGTGAGTTGTGGAAAAGTTTGCAAATACCACTTGGGTAAAAATGCTTAATAGCATAGTAACAAATAGTGACAGTAGCAGATTTATAGACAGCTCTGTTGGCAACAGGGTGGTAGGGGAAGCTGTGGCGTAGTGAGTAGAGAGACTGTACTTCAACTGGAGGACTCAGATTCAAGCTTCCATGTTGGCAAGCATCCACCCTGCTGAAGTGTCCTTGACCAAAACACTGAGTCCCTACCAGCTCCAAGGGCGCTGTTCTGTAACCGACCCTGCGCTCTGACCTCCCTGTGGAGGAGGGCAAGCGAAAATAGAACCATGGGGATCCATAACGTATCAAATTGTTAATATTAGGAAAAGTCCAGAGATTGTAGGCATGTACAGGAGATAAGCCATAGAAGGGCTGGCTTAATGATGTGATGTTTCTTGGGAAAAAGCTTTTGAGGTGATGGGTGGTCCTGGTCTTAATGGACTGGTACCATCTTCCACAGGAATGTTTTTGGAAGAGATGGCTGCCTGAAATTTTCTTCCCCTGGTGTCATGCAGTTCTGTTTTGAAGGGCAACTGACAGCCAATGATCCACTCATCAGTGTGAACAAAACACATTGGAGTTTGTCCTTAGAACACAAAGCAGAACAAACCCAGACTGTGATGGAGGATGTGAGGATAATTTCGATTATGGACTTGTAAAATTGGACCAGGATTGGCTGTGAGATGTTGAGCTTTTGCAGTTGCTGCAATAAGCACATCCTTTGTTGGGCTTTCTTGATTAAGTACAAGATGTGGTGAGCGAGGTAGTGACAGTGTTCCCAAGGAACTTGAACCTGT
Organism: Rondeletia loricata; assembly: GCA_900302605.1. NCBI lineage: Eukaryota > Metazoa > Chordata > Actinopteri > Beryciformes > Rondeletiidae > Rondeletia > Rondeletia loricata. The sequence continues at coordinate 817 of OMLI01030297.1, read as the reverse complement.
GCTCACAGCAAGAGGGTCTGGGCTGCGTTTCCCAGTTTCGATGTACCTTAACGGCCTACGAAGGTTTTTAAGGAACACGTAACGAAGGAAGACCCGCCAGCTACAAGTGTTTCCCAGACTCTACCTTAACGGCTGCCTTAAGGAAGAGTTTACGATGTACCTTAAGGTACATCGTAACGCGGAGCTGTAGCAATCGATGGCAGACGAATCGATTGACTCACTTGTATATAGGCTTATGAATGAAGTTTCAATATAACAAGTGACGTCATAATTATATTCATCAATCTAATATTGCAGAAGATGAAGCTATGCCTACTAAATATCATCTGCAAATCTATTTAAGAGTCAATACGAGACCTTGTTGTGTTTCATATATTGTTCTGTTAGGGGTTTTACGGTAGGCTACGTTCAGATGTGACGTCACCACGCTCTGTTTACAGAGTATTATGGGTTGGAAAGGTGTTGCACGCTCGTCTATCTGGAGGTTGGTAGCAGACAGTCGTCTGTATCTGACAAAATAAATATGCCTAAAAGGCTAAAGAGAGAACAGAGTCAAGCCTTGCTTATCCATACGTAGAAAGAAGGTTAACTAGACCTATAGTAGCAGGTACAGGATACTGTAGCCTATCCACACAGTCAGATCATTTTTTTAAATACACTATAGGCAATATATCTATATTATGGGAATAGGCAGGTGAAACGATAACATTCTAATATGTGCTATACACAGAAACATATTTTAATATAAGTTAATATTAAACTATCTATGTCATATGTGCATGCAGATGTAGGCTAAGATGCGCACTGTATTAAAACT
>OMLI01030290.1:0-15280 GCA_900302605.1 Rondeletia loricata | reverse complement strand
TCCGGCTGCTCCCGGACTTCCGCATTCAGCCCTCCGCCGTTTGTGTTTCCTCAACGAAACCCACGGCTTGGGACGGCGGGTTGTCTGCCGAGGTGACACTGGGGTCGCGCGGCTGCATCGTCCGGGACCAGCGGCGGCTCGGAGGAGGTATAGGCAAATAGTCACCTCACATTGGCTACTGTGCAAATTAGATGTGTTAACAACAAGACAGTGATAGAAAGCTTACACCCTTCATTTCTTCCACACACTCCTTTGCCTGTGGAAAAATGGTTGAAAACATAAATAAGTATCAACATCAACATTTGCAAGTGTATGGAGAGAGTTGTGAGCAGACCAACTGGACCCCTTACAATTTGCCTACAAAGAAAATAGGGACTGAGGATGCAGAATGTAGTTGCCAAGCACTTACAACATGCCAAGGCCTATGCACAGATTCTATTTATTGATTTTAGTTCAGCTTTTAATACAATACAAATTCATACACTTCTGCAGTGACTTCTGGACTTGGGTCTGAATGGTGGCCTCATACACAGGATTAAGGACTTTTTAACTGATCGCCCCCAGAAAGTGTGCGTTAAAGGAGTATTAAATCAAAACGAGAAGTAAATTAAACATGATTGTTAATACACCTGGAAAAATAATAGGCAGACAGCAAAAGTAACTGGATGACCTGTACAACTCAGCTGTACACAGAAAGGCTCTGAAAAAACGACCCAAGTCACCTCCTCCACCATGAGTTTGAGATCCTCCCCAAAGCCCGGCGCTTTGCCAGTGGCCAACCTCCAAGTTCTTTTGTCCCTAAGCCAGTTAGCATCCTCAACAAGACCAGATGAACTATTGCAACTGCATTGTACTGGATTGATTTATGTCTGTCCTGCATCTGTACTGTTGTTGTATTATGTGTGTACTTTGAATTGGTGACCCTGAAGACTAATTTCCAGCCTAGGTTGGACAATAAAGTTCTATTGTATTCTATTCTAGATGAAGAAGCCATATCTCTGGTGATAGCAGAACTACCAGAAGTAGGACAATATTGTGTTGGCGGACCAGAGAGACCAGAGCCTGAACTCTTCTTATTTCCTGGTACCCAAGAGGAGCATAAACGTATGGCTGATCTTGGACCTTTACTCTATCACTGCATGCAAGGTATTTTATTGCAATCAAATTTATTGTATATTTTATATCATCTACAGTATTTAATATTTTCCAAGAAACTGTTCTAGCACAGTTCATGCAGCTAATTGTTAAGGAAAATGTATTTAGTATTTGAAAATGAATATGGAGCTGCTCAACAACAACAGAAACAGCATTGGTTGTCACTTCTACAATCAATTTTCAAGGCTTATGAAAACACAAGAACTTGCAACCATCCACTCTGCTCAGACCACATCGTTCTCTGATTGGATAGACAAAAATTATGTAAAATCCAGCGTACCCATTGGCTCATCACATGGATATTTTTTCTTTGTGTGCAAAAGTTGATCTTACACATTCAGAAATGCTGATATACAGCTAAAAACAATGTAAACATTTGTGAAAATCGGGTTACGGATTTGGCTTTATTTTTGCAAATGTTTTTTACACGTTCACAAATGCTGACGTACAACTACACCTCTATAGACTTGGGTCAGCCTAAAACAACCCCTTCTGTGCATGGGCCGATAGGCGGGAAAAGGGACCAACGTTTTTGATTGGACTTGATCAAACAACCACTATATATGCTCAGTGAAAGGGAGAGGATTGCGTCAGTGCGCTTCATACCATTTGATTGGGTGAGGAACCCTGTCGATGTGAAGGCTATATTTGGCTGAAAGGTGTGTAGTATGATTATACAAGGAAAATGATATCTGTGATTACAAACGTTTAACTGGGTGTCATCTGTTTCTTGGAAATGGAGCCTGCTGCAATCTTACCATGTTCATTTCTCCATGTGTGCAAACTGTCCAGCTAAGGATTGCACATAAAATGACAGAAGGTGCTGTTAATCCATTCTCAACTCATCAGAAACTTAAAACTGATTCTTAGATGTATGCCAACTTTGTTTACACAGCAAATTCTATGAGATTCTTAAAAGACTCTTGGTAAGACTAATAATAATAATGCTGTCAGTGAGACTATCATTGACAATACGAAACAGGGCATAATGTCAAAGAAATATAGATCTTATTTATAAGGGATGACTTTCCAACTAATAGAAACCATCCTTCCACCTCCTCTCAACCTCATCTGTCCTCTTTTCATTTGCTGCCTCCCTCCTGTGTTGATCTAGATAAAACAGCTGAACAGAAATTTTATCCTAGGCTCTCTTGCTCCACTATGATAATGTTGCAATTCTGACACAAAATGAACAGGTGTGTATTGGAAGGGTTGGACTAATGAGCACAGTGGCACTACCTTATGTGACTGCTTCTAGACATGAGGCCTATATTTTGCTAGACATGAGGCCTATAGTTCGAATGATCGAAGGATTGGCGGTTCGATTCCCGCTCCTGCTGAGTTTACATGCCGATGTGTCCTCGGGCAAGACACTTAACCCCTTATCCATCTTGCCTCGTGTGAATGTGTATGAATGATCTTGGTGGTGGTCGGAGGGGCCGTTGGCGCAAATTAGCAGCCACGCTTCCGTCAGTCTGCCCCAGGGCAGCTGTGGCTACGGCTTACCACCACCGGTGTGAATGTGTGTGAAAGAATAATGGTTTCTGTAAAGCGCTTTGAGCACTTGGAAAAGCGCTATATATAAATCCAATCCATTATTATAGTTTGCACAAATGGTCTATGACATTTTAACTGATGAACAAATAAATAAATGGATGAAAGAATGAGACAGATTAAATAATTATGATATATCTAGAAAGTATTCCATTAGTTATGTACATACACTTCACTTTTCAATGAAGAATAGAATACCGTAATTAGTTAGAAAGTAACTTAATGTATACATCAAATCTGGCTTGCTTTATAACTGTTAACTGTTGATCTCTTTTCTTCTATGGTTAATTAGTGCCATCCTCTGGTAAATAAAGACAGGTGCATCCTGCTACACTGCACAGGATTGCATTGAAGCCTACAGGCCTCAACACCCTTCAATTAATGGCTCTAGGGGCAGGTCAGGTGTCAAGGCCTGTAGGCTACCTGCCAAACGTTAGAGAAAGCATTACAAAATGGTACATAGTGAGAGAATAATTTAATTTATTGAGCCATAGTGGTCAAGGAATAACAAAAAACATAATGAGCAACCCCTTTCAAGTATACGTGTGTACCTGTTATAACTTACATGTTCTACATTACATTTGAACTACATTTAAAGTAATGGTCAGGAAAGAGAGTACACTATTAAGTGTAATTTAAAGAGTATGAACAAGTGCACAGCTACAAATGTGGGGGGGAAAAAACATCCACTTCATCATCTTCATCTTGAGGTTAGGGGACATATTCTTGGGTTGGCAGATTGATGGCATTGGTTTTTGTCTCAGGCCAGCGTCCTCTCATCATCTTCTGAATTTCATTTTGGACCTGAAAAAAAATTAACATTTCTTAATGCTGGTTCATTTTGACAAACTTGGTATTGATGAAATAGTACTACTATATTGTGCCAACTTAGCATACCTCTCCATTTAAAAAGCAGTACAACAAGGCAACAATAAAACCCTGTAACAAAATGAAAAATGCAAGTTATTTAAGTAATGTAATTGGATTGCGTCTTGTCAATAATAGTCTTTAACTGTTTCAGCATACAGTAACCCTTGTAATAAACAGTGAATCATGTAGACTTTGGATCATATATTAGTAACTCATGTAGTTATCTATTGAGTGATTGGTATGAGGTTGAAGGATCTGGTACCTGGAAGGAGCCTAAGACCAATTCCAGGTAGAGTCGAGGCCCTATGCCAACATGCTGGGGAAAAGGGCAAAGACCACATAGTGTATGCCAAATAGAGGGATGAGCAGAAGAGTGGACCGAACTAGCCTCCTGCAGAGGGCGGCAGACAACAGGAAAGGAAGGGGGAGCGAGAGATTGAATAGGAGACAAGTGATTCAGTTGTCATTTTTTTCAATGGATAAGAGAGAAAATTTTAACTTGTGAGAATAATGAATAGACTAAAGTGGGGCAATGAGCAGTTTGGCATCCACACTTAAAACCTCCAGTCTTACTTGTATGGTTGTCTTTCACTTTGGTTCAAATGTGTAGCCTTTGTCTTCTGAACAACAATCCTGGTGACGTTCATGAAGATCAGAAGATTTATCTGTAGATCACAAAACATAGATACCAAGAACTGTAATCTGTGGTGGGAGAAGTCCTCAAATTCTGTTTGCATGTTTTCTGTACAAAACTTTTTCTTCAGATTAACTAGTCACTGTGCATGTTAGACAAATGTAGTGAGGTAATTGGAAGGATATTCGCTTTGAGATGTCGAGCAGAGTAATAATAACAAGATCACCTGAAAAATGGAAATACTCCCCCATAAGTACAAATATCCCCAAACTGTACTTAAAGCCTCACTAGGCAATTTTGCATGTTGGCAACTCCAAATAGCAGGGAATGGTAACAATTTACAAAATGTGAACTTCAATACCCAGAAATCATGTAACGTGACTTCAGTAAACTGCACACAGCACGCTCATGTTGACCAACCCGGCCGGTCTGTGATTGCTTAATACCAAAGGATACCAAAGGGATGAGAGAGATGGTGAGTCCAGCTTTCTCTGGATGGAGCGGTCACTTGCTGCTGTTTAGGAGACAGTTTGTATTTCGCTCTTAATTTGACCAATCAGAGGTGATGTGTTTGCAACTGAAAGATGACCAAGTTGTTATTAAATATTTGTTGAACATATTGCCCAAGTATGGCAAAAGATGCCGTTTTGCAAGATTTATGCTGTACACTCACTTGGAAGTGAAGTGAAATGAAAAATAAGGGCCTCTAGAAATGTGTAGAATAGTGTAAAAAAACAACAACAACAACAACAACAATATACACAGCATCTTACTGGTCAACCAATTCACAACAACCATTCCCTTGGTGAAGCTTTACATTCTCATTATTGTTCCAGTATCCCTCTCGTCACCATGGGCAGAGGCGGTGAAATGTTTCAGATTTACAGTATACAGACATATAGCAGTAACAAGACAGAAATAGCACCAGGGTGTGGTCCAACAGCCTCCAATCCCTGAGGACATAGTCCACATCTGTCAAGACAAATGGTGCCAACAAAGCACAAGCAGAACAAATAGGGGGATATGTTCTCCAACCCCACAATATTTCATTATTTGATTGCCAACATAGCAGTATATTTTAACAGTTGAGTTTACAGAATGCTGGACAACTTTGCCCCCAAACGATATAGTATTTTTTTAATGATATGTTGTGCATTGATACCCTTTATTTATTAACAAGAGAATGATTTCATGCAGGAGTGAGGCTTGTCTGAGGAAGAGGGGGATCTGTCGCTCGTGGGACAAGAGGACACCAATGGCTGCATCAACTACGAAGGTGATGATGGATGATGCTGCAACGTCTCCCACTAGTGTTTGGGCCTAGTTTGGTTCCACCACCATTAATTCAGCCAATTTATGATTACAATTATTTTCCAATTACGTTACATTTGAATAAGATGTGTTTGAAAGTATGATTTTATTTATCATCTAACAATGTACTTCATGCAGATGAAAACAACAGCCACTGCTAGTGTCAGTGACCAAACATGTCTGTTGTCGATGAAATGCCCACCAGCATCAAAAATGTACCATGCAGCATCATTATACTACAATACTAAGCTTCTTAACAGAAATACTATAGAGGAAATTTTATTCTGAATTACTAGACATTTTCCAAAAACGTCAAGCTTTTTTCTGTTGTTTTATCACTTTTAAGCACTTTTAATGCAATCCTGTGATGTCATCAAATTGTATTGTCTGAGAAGGTTGAAAGAAAATTGTATGAACAGTCATTTGCCTGTAAAAAAAAAAAAAAAAAGACTGCTGACCAAATGAGGATTAGAAGGGTGGCTTGAGGTTCTTAGCCTGAGAAGGATCCCACGGTAGCACCTGCTGGTCCACAGTGGACTCCCACCACAGGATAAAGCCAAATCATCTTCAGCCAGACAACTAGAGGCAGCTGTTGTGCAGGGCAAATTTCCGAGAGAGAGAAAGAGAGAGAGAGAGAGAGTGAAAGAAGGCGAAAAGACATCATCGCTTCAACATTCCCATGGAGATCTGACGTCAATAATTCCCCTGCTGTTTTCCGGAGCTGAATGGCTTCTCGACTCAGTGTAAAAGTTGGCACCAAGTGTGTGACAGTGAGGGGCCGCAGGGAGGCCAGTGAAAGAGGAGTGACACAAGGGTGCACTGTTTATTACCCGTGGCCTCTACTGTTTTATGTGCCATGCCTTGACCTTTGTGTGCCTACACTGATCTCTTACAAGGATTTCTGTTCATTTCTCACACACAATCATTGTATTTTTAAAGGGCTGTTTTGTGCATTTTATTAACAGGGTATATTCCCATACTGCAAAAAAAAAAACAACATTTCACATTTACTTCAGAGTATGTTTAGAGATATGTTTCAAAATATACAAAAAAATGGCCAATAATTGTATTTGTACATGATATTGATTTAAAAAAGAAATGTTGCACACTAGAATTATGCTTTCTTCTTATGCACTGCTGACAACATATATCTGCAAATATAGATCATCCAAAATACATTGTGACCACTCAAAATATATGTCAAATGTATTTTTCCTATATGGTTCATAATAAGAAGAATAGCAAAACATAGGGCTGTACTGCTTTTAGGTCTGTACCAGTTAAGTAAAAAGCATGTCATGACCACTGAGAAGCAGAATGGAGTCAATGGACTGAGTAGAATAATCCAATGTGCAGTCAGGTTGCATTTCAAGACCCCATCACATCCCTGCTCTGCAGCGCCCCGCTGTGGCGTGTTGGTGAACTGCGAGGAGAAGCTGTGCGCCCCGGGAGCGACTGCCGCTGAAGAGACAACACCGCTGTCTGCACTCAGGTAAGAAAAACCAAGATCATTCCGATATTAGGATCAATTCAGACTCGGTGTAATTACATCAAAGCATGAGCGCGAACGGCTGAGATGCGGGTCAAATGCTGCGTCGTAATTCTCCATCGGCATTCGTCATGTCACTTGTATTTTTTGCATGAGGTGGGAGAGGTTGGGCCTCTTTGCGTTACACGTACAGAAATATTGTGCACATGAATGAAGGAGGATATTTTCTACCATTATGTGGCAACACAATCCTCTTGAGATCCTTCTGCAATACTCTATAACAAATGTGTAGGATGTTAAAATAAACAGTCATGGCCGGGCATTTTGTGTGTGCAATCTTCATCTTGTGCAACAATAAACACTGAAACATGTTTTTGATGCAGCCGTCATTGGTCCAACAGCAGTCGCTATACAAGCAGTCAGGCTGCCCATAAACATGGCATTGCATGTTTATTCTTCATTCCCAGCAGAAATATCTCCACCGTCTCCGGAACAGGTCCTGGTTTTGGGTCAACCATATGGACATTGTCCGCACACACTGTAACAAGACTAATCCGTCGGAATATTTCTAATCTCATTATCATGTGATCGGGGGAGGACAATAATACAACGATATTGCAGTGATATTTGCTCCAATCCACCCCTTTGTGTCGTCTGATTTCAACGCAGTGTGAGTGAGTGTGATTTGGTGCTTTTTCCCCTCTTCCCGTTATTCTGGATCTTTCGCTTCTTTCTCGCCTCCGAGGGCCTGCAGGGTTTTCCAGAAGCCTTGGCTGATTGCTTCTAAAATGCGAAATTCTATATCTCCTATAATGCAAAACACATCCCCAGTGTGTTGCATTAATTTGCATGCGCATGTATACTAATTTCCATGTGCATCTTCTCACATTATTTCAAGACCAGATAGGGAATCCGAATGATGCGACGCCTGTGCGCAAATGCCAAGCCCATTTTTCATCTGATACATGCTGGAGACTGTCCGTGGAGTCGCGTGCAGTGCAGCTCCCCCAGTGTGACAGAGGACGGCCATTGAACCGGCGTTGCTCATCTGACACATAGGGGCTCTTAAATAATCCGTGTCGGGGTCGGTGGATAGGATCTAATCTAGGTGTATGGTTAAAACGAGGCGCGCATGAAATCCCTTCACCATAGCCCCTTTTCACACACGGACCACCTTTCCAAATGAAAACAATGGGGCGTAATAATTTGGTTGTATGCCATTAATAATAACTAACTAACTAATAATACCTGTGGGTTTAGACAGGGGTTTGGTGGAATGAGTAGCACATCCCCGATCTCCTTTTCTTTGACACACCTCTTCCCCACCCTTGTGTGAAGAAGATTGCATAGAGAGCCCTTCCTTGTGCGCCACTCTCTACATTGATTTTGTGCAACAAGAGGAAATGGCATGTCGTATTGTATTTTTTATTTTCTAACCTCGGGGGTGCAGCTATTACAACTGACCAGATCATTTATTGAAAGGAATGAAATAACTCTCAATATATTTTCTGTAAATACGTTGATGTTTTGATAGACTCAGACAGCTACAAGTTTCTGCAGTGCTTTTGGCATGAGTTGGTACTAAAGGAATGTATTGGTATGCACAGCCAGTGAGGTCTGAGGTAGGTTCCTCCCTCACAAAGAATGACTTAATTGAACTTGTAGTTCAAAGTGAATTTGTTGACCAGTTGAAGGGCATTCCCAAGTAAATAATCTGGCCAATGTAGTTATGTCCTGAAAGATTTACTTGCAGTAGGGACTGTAAACTCTGTAGCCCAAGTCATGATTTGAAAAATTCTACTTATGAATTTGGCTGCTGACTTTATTCAGTCGTTAACTTAAGTGACATGGCCTAAACCTTCAGCACTATGAACTGGATCTGCACTGAAGCGCTCCGTGCAGCAAAGGCTGACAGGCTATTGGCTATTCCGAAGTATAGGCTCAAGTCCAATGGGGACCGGGTCCAACCAGACTCATAGGCTTTGGAAGGGCCTGCTTGCAAAATCAACATCACCATTTAAATCACTTCTTAAAACAAAATTTTACAGACAATCTTTTATATAATTTGTTCCAAATTATTTTATTCACATATTTGCTTCTTCTGTATTCCTGTTTTTAAATTCATGCCTGGCATTTTATTGTTTGTAAATCACTTTTAAGCACTGTTTCAGAAAGTCTGATCTAAATAAAGTTTACAATTGTGTTTTCATTACAAGCCATTGCTCCAGTTTTGTAAAGACATATCAATTCCCAGGTTTAGTCTTGCTCATTAAAAAGATGTAGTACAATATTCCAGGATCTACAGCAGCAGTTTAATCTCCCAGGCGCTTCATGTTTCCTGTATTTGCAGCTGCGATCTGCCTTATGTGCTTATGGAGTTCCCTGGGGCCAAGAACTGCCTTTGCACCCATTACATAGAATATATACAGGTGTGGGTACCCGAGGTCTGGTCTCCAAATTATATTCCGTCCTGTTAAAGGCAACACTTAAGCCAATGCCAATTGACAACATATGAAAAAAATATTTATCACTAACCAACACAGGTATTAACTGGAGCAGAGTCTGGTCCAATATATCACTTTATTCAAGAAACCCAAACCATCAGATGATACATTATAATTTTGTTTTAAGAACATACTGCACACCTCGCAAATTATTTCAAATGAAAGACAGACAATCCCCAAATTGTACGCTTTGTCCCCAGGGGGCTCCTGGCACATTTCTTCATATGATTTGGGAGTGTCCGGAGGTTTGTAGATTCATGTCTGTCTGTGATATTGAAATGCTTTGTACCTTGCTCTCCATTAGTTTTATTGTTGAATGATGATTCTTTATTGACATTTAAACTACAACAACGACGGGGCTGGCTGGCCTAACAGCAGCTAAAAAAATGATTGCTTTACATTGGCAGGCCCCGCACTCTCTGCAGAGACAGCAGTGGTTACTCACTTTTTTGGATATCCTCCACATGGAACAGTCTGTTGCACGGATGCATGGTGCAAAACAATAATGTAAATGTTTTAGTTAATGCTGTTGAAAGCATAAAGGTTATTGATCTGTTGTAGCCAGGGATGGCGGTCATAATGGTTTGGGTGGTCTTGTGACCGCCTTAGGCTACTCTGGCTGCGTTCCTTGGAGGCAACAGGGTCAGTGCATCAAGTAAAGGGTTGGGGAAGTCCTGTGGGAGATATGTTTGTTTGTCTTATGTCCTGTGAAGTGTTGTTTACCCTTTGTGTAAAAGATTTAAATGAACAATAAAAAATGTATCACAAAAAAAAGATGTAGTACAGCAAAATAATATACTAGTTGTATGTATTTTGTGTGTGTGTTTTCTGTGTATGTGTGTGTACATTAATTAATGTGCATAATAAGAGATAGGGGCTGGTCTGTGTTGGATGTAAAAACCCATCATATAAAACCTAGACTGCAATGTCCTGATTCCTGTTGTGATGTCTACCAAAAGAAGCTGTTCAGAAGTCTTTATGATGGCGTAGTCTTGTTAAGGAGAAGAAGAAAAGCCTCAGCGGGCTTTAAACTGCATTCTTGTATGTAGTTAATTGGCACCATGCTGATGGAGGACTTTGGCTCATTGCACCAATAGACTTCATTACAGTGGCAGACCAGGGTGTGTGTGTGTGTGTGTGTGTGTGTGTGCCGGATCAGATGGTAGCTCCAGGCCTTGTGTACATATTGGAACATGCAGCAGCTGTAGTGTCTGAGGCCATCTCTTTGCAGGCTGCACCATGACAACACAAGAAGAATTCCTCATACCCTGAATTCCTGCACCGCAAGATTGTAGACTCAATGTATTCAGTTGTGGTATATTTTACTATACAATGCTCTGCACAAAAAAAAAAGAACTGGAATGAAAGTCTAGCAATAATTATGTGAGAAATAACTATATTTTATAAAGTTGCCACGTCTTTAAGCTGACAGTCAGTAGGGTGTGGTTGACATCCTGGAGTTATGAAAACAAAGGTGGAAAATATTCCACCACTGTACGTACTTGGCCCCGCAGTTACTAAGTAAACGGGTGTTTCAGAGCTGCAAACACTGCCATTAGATGCTGAGCAAGCCCACATGCAGGCTGTGCTGCAAGATGTTTCACTTCCAGCGCTTGGATGGATGGGAAAATGGAGACCCGCTCTAACTCAGAACCCCATTGCAAGGCCGGGCCCGCGTTAGAAAGGTAGAGTCAGTCAGTGATTTTTTTTATGTGGCTCTCCCTGCCTGAGGATGGGAGGCTGGGAGCGTACAGACAGGGAATGATGAGGAAAGTAGGTCAGAGATGCAGAGGCAATCAAGCATGAGGGCAGCATCCTAGTCTCAGCTGAACTACAAGCAGCACTGGTGAGCAGGCTATCCAGTACACTGCATCAGGGCTAGACATTTGTTTTTGTGTTTGATCTATTGTATCTGCAAGAAATATGAACTCTTCCAGTTGAACTTAAGCTAATTCTTGTGTGGCTACGTGTTATACCTAAAGTCACCTTCATTGTCTCAGTATTTGGTTGCTCTCACTCAGTTGAGTCATTGCATTTTCGGCTTGGGCTTATGTATATGCATCTATCCATTTGGCTGGGTGTTTAATCAACATTTTCCTTGTTGTGAGTCCATTACCAAATTGTGTACCACTCAATGTCCCCACTGTAGTGCATCACACCCTGCATTCAGGGTTAAAAAATAAGCACTCTGAAAAGACAGTGAAATTAAGGCAGTTTTATTGCATTTGGCGCTATATCAATATCTCTGTTGACCGTGTTCCTTCCAGAGCCGTCTAAGCGGTTTGCTTGAGAGCCAGGGCCCGCGCCAAGATTACATTTTCACATGCCCCTCCGAGGGACAAGCTGCATCAGCAGACCTTTGAGCCTTTTCCCCCTCATGAAGCTTCAACAAAGACTGCTGTCGTGTTCCCTTTATGTAGTAGGTACAATTTGTGTGTGTGTTTAGTCCCAAAGCAAATCACTAAAGAAGCGCTTATGGTCCAATCTAGTCCCACCACAATGAATGACACAGATGTCTTGATGAAAATAAAAAAGTTTTTAAATGTTTAACTAGTAGATGGATTGATACAGTAGTATATGGGAGAGGCCAAGTTAGGGACTGAGATAGTCCTCCATGCTAAGAAATATCCCAAGCAAAATAATATTTTGGGAAAATATTTTGTGTCCCGTAACTTCTTATGTCCTGTAACGTAACCATGATATCTACTGTACATACAATTATCAGATAAGAATCCAGTTTTTTTCAACCTTGAGTTTGTTTGCTCTGTTGGCTCTCTAACCACCAGAGCTCCCGGACATTGGCATGGGTGCAGCTCACTTGTTGTTTGGATTCTGTCATGTGTAATGCTACAATGGGAGTTTTGTCAGGGAGCTGTGTTGAGGATTGAGAGTAGACCATTCATTAGAATTTGTATGGGACCCAAATATATTCAGAGCTCTTCTTATTTATTTTTTTACACTGGGTTCACACCTTTTACATTGTAAAAGAACTATATTCCAGAAGGAGCATGGAGCTATATTGCTTCTTAGGGAATATGACCCTGTCTGCGGTCTTCTATCTAGGTGTTTGCTGGCCTGATCTGGTTGGCACTGTGTCCCATTCATGGCATATGTGTTTGAATGTGGAATGTTGTTTAAACATCCAAGGTCAGGAGATATGCAGGCACACCAAGGGAAGGTCAAATAGCTGAGCCAAGTGTGCCCATAGAGTGGGTTTTATTGGGAGGAGTAACCACGGTAACAGTCTAGGCTGTGCTGCCCGTAAAGTCATAACTGAATCAGGTGCAGTCACATCAATGCATGCTGTTTGAGGGCTAGCCTAAATCCACCCATATAGCATTTCATGTGCATTTCAATTTTAAACAATGCCAATTTCATTTCCAGTGATCACATAATTTTTGCCTTTAACTAATTGTATACTAATGGCACAAACTTCTTTGGATCTATACAGGCTTGCCTTATGTTTTTATTGTAATCGTTATCCTTCTTGTCTCTTATTTTTATGTAAAGCACTTTGTAACTTGTTTAGAATTATTATTATTATGCGGTACCTCAGACAGGAAAACACAGTCATGTTTATATGCCAGAGGGGGCATGAGGGTGAAAATAAAGATCTGACGCTGGTAAATCTCGATGCAAACACTGAAAGAGCATTTTGGATGCCGAGACTGATTATGCCATAAGCCCTCTGCACTGGCTTGGTGTGTAAGTTAGTGTGTTTATATGTGTGTGTGTGTGTGTGTGTGATAGAGAGAGAGATTAGAGAGATTGTGTGAGACGGCAGTGAAAAAATATGATACAGACAGAGAACCGCTGACGTAACCAAAGGCTTGGATTTAATCTGATATGTAATCCTTTTTTTATGAGATTTGAAGCGATTCACATCTTACTGGTTGACTGACCATGTCAGGACTCAGAGGTTTTTCCTGTGATACAGTATATGAACATCTTAAGTACCCATTTTCTGTAAGCCATAGCTGAAATATGGCAGTACATAGTACTGCACTTGGGTGAAATGTTGGCTCTGTGAAGTCACAGACTGAATAGGTTCAGTGGTGCTAAGGAGGAAATCAGAGTTGGTCACTTGTTTAGGAAGTGCAACTTATCACAGTGAGGACGCAGAGCACAAGGGCAGAAAGGTCTATTTTTGTCCGTGGTCCTGTAACATGAAGCGCGGACCCCACGTCAAGATATATAAATAACTAGGTTTTCTTACGGACACAGTGTCTGTTTACATTTAGTGGTGACGGACTGGGCTGTGTAAGCCCGGAAGACAAAGGGTCCAGATATTACGCCATAATTATATTTACTCCTTAAAACCAGGTATTCTTCCTTGTCAACTACTTTGGATGGAAAATTGCACCTTGTCATTTGCAGTATATTTTAAACCAGTCATCTGACACTCGCGTGAAAAAGAACGTGATGGACTAACAATTTAATTCTGTCTTGAACTATATTGATCGTCTTCGTTTATTTAACTTGCTCGGGTTGTGCTCTGTTGTAGCCTGAATTGCGACTGGCAATGGATCAGCACCAGGACTACATGAACAACGCCTCTAACAGCTACAGCTCTGCAGACACCATGAGTGCTTCCTTAGCTGGCATGACCATCAACGACCTGCACCACCAGGAGAATGGAGTCCAGATGGGACACAGAAGCCCTGGAGATGCCAAAATGAAAGGTCAGACATCCAGACATTTATGGAAAATATCGATAAACTAGCATCAGTCATCCATGCTTTCTCAATTAACGTCCGCAATGAACCAGGCATTTTATCAAGGCTAACACAAGGCCAACATAGCAGGGTGAGCGAAGAAGACTGAAAGGTAAAAAATGATATATGCACGATACAGAGTAAGATGACATCATCCAAATGACATCATTAGCTTCATGTGCCATATATAATGGCATCTTAGGGCTTTGTTCCAAGAAAAGTATTAGTCAGCTTTCCAATGAATCCAAATCTGAATGTCTTAAATAGAAGCACTTTCAATTTCCACATACCATTTCCTCAAAGTCGTAGTAGTCTATATTGAGTTGGGGCAGAGGTCGAGGCCTAGTGTTTCAACTGTGCTTTGTTTTAATCCCTTTTTACATAATGGATACAAGGCATGCTTGACTGGCCCTTAGTCCCTGACTGCAGCTGCACTCTGCTCTGTAATCCAGGCATCTGGGTCAGGCCCCTCAGAATGTACCCTGTCTCGCCATCCTGCGCCACTGTTAGCTAGTAGCTACCAATTCAGTTCATAAACAATCAGGCTTTTAGTAGCACACATAGAGCATCCACTTTTTAAGAGGCACATTTGATCATTTAAAGGGTTATTAATGGCAAAACAGCAAATGTATGGGAAGGAAAACTGTACCTAACAGTTTGTTAGGTACAGAGTATGCAAAATAAATCATCACAATAACTGTACAGTCAGATAGTTTGCTTGTATCTGCTAGTCAGTTATCTAATAGTAGACACTGCTGTATCAACAATGACAGCAATGTCTTTTTATCCCTTTTATCCCAATTATCCACATGGCCAATTAGTACGTAGCCTAGCTTTCCCCAGTTTACAACCCTCACTAGTGCAGTCGTTCTCCCCGTTCCCACTTCCCATCACCCCACGCTCAAGCAGGAAGCAGTGCACACAGTCAGGTTCCTCCACAGAAATGAATGGCACATTTATCAACGGTGCGACACATAGTGAGTATCCCACTTACCTCTTTGAATAATGGAGTAGGAGACGTGATTTGGGAAATAGATTTGTAGTGTAG